>CBVK0101282270.1:0-14241 GCA_900067695.1 Picea abies | reverse complement strand
TGTTCTTATCACATTTCCACATGATTGTGTTGTATATATTATCATGATTCATCTATGTATATGGATTATTATGGAATGTATGGATTGTTTAATCGTAGCAGTAAAAGTATATGTTTTTACTCTGAGACTTAAACGTGTTTAATTATTGTTAAATGCATGTGGAGTATATACTGGACTGTATGTGTTATGTAAATCCAACGCAAGTGTGTACAGATTGTTACATAGTGTGCTAAAAGCCTCGGTAAGCAAAAAGGTACACTACAAATATGATGGTGAAAAATAAAGGATGGGGAGGTAGTAAGCACACTTTAGCAAGATAAATTTGGAGGGTAAGCCCCACTAAGAGATATTTGTAGAATTTATTAGAGTTGGATGAGTTGCAGTAAGTGGTGGAAGAGATGATAGTGATGGTGATTAATATAGTTTAGGTAAAGAAGATGGCAATATGGAGTGTTTGTGTTAGGAATTACCTATGATTTCAAAGTACAAAGATGTATATTCCAAAGTAGAAGAAGAATGATGTAAAGAAAAGAATAAGAAAATATAAGTTTATAGAGCTGCAGAGAAGGAAGAAGAAAATAAAGAAAATAAATATATATATATATATATACAAAAAATATTATTTTATCAATGACCATGTGATCAAGATGTTTAAATTTCCCAGCTAGAAGAATTTAATGAAAGAAGAGGTAGTGTAGCTAGGGTGAATAAAATGGGGTACCTAGGGAGGTACCCAAGGGGAATAATATTATATATGAAGGCAAGTTTTAATAAATAAGGCATAGTGTGAACAAAATAAATGTAAGAGGGTTTACAAGAAGGTTCCACTTCTAGAATGTTCCTCCTCTAGAATGTTCTTAGGTGGTAGGTAGAACTATATAAAGGGGTGTAAAAATTGTAATGAGAATGTTGAGAATTATTGTATTTGGATCATAGCTCATTAGGAGGTTTCCCCCTCGAATAGGAAAGTGATCAGGAGTGGATCCTTTCCTTAAAAGAATCTGTTATATGGTGTTTCCCTACCCTAAAGGTTTCATATTAAAAAAATGTGGGTTTTCCTATATTGTTTTTGGATTCATTGTGTGGTGGTTTTATTCAAATATTTAGGACTTAGAAAGTGGTATCAGAGCCCTTTATTCGGACAAGTGATCAGGAGTGGATCCCTTCCTTAAAAGGATCGATTGTACGGTGTTTCCCTACCTCAAAGGTTTTCTATAATAATAAAGTGATATTTCTTTTATATCTTGTATGGTGTTATAATATTTAGATCTTTGGTACTTAACAAAGGATCCCGGTCAATGTAATTATCCTACACATTTCTTTACATTTTATCAGTCTCGGTTCTATTTTTGTGATAAAAAACAATAACAAACAAAAATTTTAATGTAGTGTAATATTTATTATCCTCTATGAAGTTTTGGAATATGAAGTTTTGTATTTTGAATTTGAATGGTAAAGGTAGTTGTAAGGATAAAATCCAAGGGGCATAAAAATTAACTTGAAGTTTATGAATGAGAAAATGGCCTTAGGATCTCCTTTAATTTCTTTTATTTGGTGTAGATGCATGCGGATTCTAGAGACCCATGCGGATCTACCAATGTAATGGAGACCTAAGATCTTGGTCGATATCTTTTATATGTGCAAATGTATTAATGTGGTTATTTGTGCTAAATGCTTGGTGGTGTATTTATGCTTGTTTTCAATATAATTGCAAATTTTCATGCTTGTCTATTTAAAATTAGAATTTAATTTATTTATAAAAATTATGGAAAAATTAGACATGAAACATGTGTGATATTGCAAGGAGTTATGACATTGCTGCATCAAAAAATGAATAAAAAGAAAAGAATCGAAGGAGAAATAATAAGTTATTGCACATCTTGAATAGTGCAAATCCATAGAATCTAAAAACACTTGTTCAACACTCCCTCTCTCTACCCTCCACCACACCCCTTCCATCATACCTAATTCTAAGTCCTTCTAATATATCTACATGTTTTTGGTATGTTAAAAATACCACTTCACCTTTATATACCAAACAATATATTGTTTTCATTTTTTAGAATGTCAAATCCTATAACTTATAGGTATAGTATTATCTAAATAATAAATCACTCTCATATTTACATCCATGGATATCTGTCTATCAATATTATTACAACTATTTTTTTAATTCACTTAAAAATATTGTATGCACATAAATAGTATAGTATTGTCTAATTAATGAATCACCATTATATATATATATATATATATATATATATATATATAATATTTTTAACTTTTTTTAAATCAACTTTTTTAAGATTGACACGTTTTTAAGGTATCTTTTTATCAACATTATTATTATTTTAATGTTCACATGTTTTTAAGGTATCTTTACTATTATCAACTTTTTTTTTTTTAATCACTCACATTTTCTAAAGTTTAAAATTTAAAATTCAAAATAATATTTTTAAGGTTCAAAATATTTATAGCTCTATGTATGCACATAAATATGTGCATAAATAGTAAAATTAAAAGTCCACTAAACTTAGATAGATTCTATGCAGCACTCAAATTCATCCATGGTGATGTTTATGATTTTTTCTTTTGATAGTAGGAAATAGATACTTTGATATAACTCATATGTAGTAGTGGATGGTTTGAATGTATTTATATTTCTTTCATAATTAAACATTTTGTATTTTAATATAAAGAATTACATCAAAATTTTACATTGTAATAAAATGTAGATATTATCAAGTGAGTTTCATTTTTATTTTAAATTGAATATTTCAATATTTCCAATTAAATATTCTAAGATTTATTATTTTCAAAGAACTTATAAATTATTTTTTCTAAGATTTCTCATTTCGTAAAGACTTATAGATTATTTTATTTGATTATTTTATTTAAGATAAATAAAATATAAATGAAAGGGAAAAAATCTCATTATTATCCCGTCAAAAAAATAGTAACTAAATGAAAGTATATAACTTCCAAAATTACAACTTTACATAAAAAAAAATTATTATTGTTATATATATTATAACATAGTTTTTGAAATTAGTCTAAGTATATTTTTATTTAATAATAAAAAATAACAAATAAAATAATATATATATAAGTTTATTTACTCATGTATTTTTTTGCACTATAAGTTATAGCACAAAGGTGCATTTACCCACTAAAAAATAACCCATAACTTTATGAATATGAGAAATATAACATGAATGTTTCCTTTATTTGTAAAAGACCAAGATGAAGTATAGCTAAATAGATATGCGATTAGGCGCACATTTTCAAAGTATGGAAGTTTTGATTGGATTAGGGAAGGAATTATTTGCTAGTTTTGAAACTTGCGAGTGTAACTTTTGGATTATCATTTTAGTTTATTATTCTTTTCCATGGATTTAAATACAAAACCCTTAACTTATTCTTGTTTATGAAACTGTATTCCTTTGAGTTTTCAATTATTGTTATTTTTGGTGAAAATATGCAACAAGGGTGAGTAGATCTACAAAATATGTGGTTATGTAAAAGATATAGGGAAAAATGGGTTAGAAAACAAGAAATCTTAGTTTTCTATTAAACAAATGTCTTCATATCTATGTTATTCAACAATAAAAAAAGAATGCAACATAAAAAAAAATACTTGAACAACAAGAGATGTAAATAATCAATATGATATAATTCCTAATAACTAAAGCACATAACAATCCACTTTGCAAATATTGATGAAGGCAATAATCTCTTGGTGGCCCCTTCATGGGAGGGTTCTTTTTCTTTCCCACATGTGTGGAAAAATAGCTAGGCTTTTCCTCTTGGGTGAAAGTAACAATGGGAAATGAAGCTAAAAATTATGTGGAAATTTTGGCATATTTTGTAGAAAAATAGTGGTTATCCTTGATATGTTCAAAATAATAAAATATATTATATGACCAAATCAATTCCTATCCATTAATTGTTTTTTACCTTTTATTTGAATAAAATAAAGAGGGGAATAAATCATAATAGGGGATTGTGACTTTAGTTAAGTAAAAAAAACATTAGGAAAAACGATTTCCTAAGCTATGTAAGGGAAAATGGTGTGAAAGTGTGTATGATCAAGGGATACATGGACTATGATGGTGCATATCAATAAGGCTTAGTCTTTTAGGCTAGGTGTGCAAATATATTTGGCACACCACATGCAGAAAGATGTAATAGCGAAAGTACAAAGTTGTGCTAAGATGAATTTTCTCACAATTATTTTTCTTTAAAAGGGCATGAAGGTCATGATTATTTATGAGAAAATGTAGTTGGCCACTGCTTTCCTATGGATCGTGCATGGCTAGTCATGGATTTCCCATATCTACTTGGTATCTTCCCTTTAAGTCTTTGAAAAACAAAAAATAGCAAGGAAAGCTAAACACTACAAGCTAGAAAAAGCCAAGAACTGCATGCGGAGGTTTTGCATGACTCACATGTTAACAACATGCATTGTATGTAACCTTGTTATCATCTCCTTAAGAATCTATAAATAAAGGAATCAAAGACAAGAGAATAAGGTTTAATTGGAAGTGTCGTTATGCTAGAGAATTTTAGCAAGAATTCTTCGCTGTGAGTATTACCATTGCTGAGATCTAGGCATTAGCTTCATAGTGTGATAAGATCTTAGGTGAGATTCCATCAGTCATTCAATTGGCTATCTCACTGAGATAAAGTTGTTGAATCATGTTTGTTGGAGAGATAAACTTGTGGCTAAGGAGGAGGAATCAAATCTTGGAGCCCAAAGTACAATGAAGAAACTCAAAGTATCATTCTTGTTGTTACTCTCTTATAAATTAATATAAATCTATATTCTTTCCCCCAAAAAATTTCTCTAATTTATTGATCATTTGGTATCTTTAATAAGGTTTTTATTAGTTATAACTTGCTTGAGTTATTAGATGAAGAATTCTTGTGTATGATAATTTATTTTGATAAATGAAGAATGAGGAAGGTGTTAGTTGTTGTTGCAAGTTCTTTAATGAAGTATTGGGATTGGAGTGAGATGAAGTGGAGTTTATGCTACACTAACTAATACACTAAGGACAACCATATGGAATCAAGTTATTCTCTTTCCTTTCCTCTCATTTACTTTTAATAGGCATGCAAGTGTTAGGAAATAAATATTAGTTTTCTATGAGTGAACCTCGTCCACTCACCAAGAGTTTTATTTGTTATTCCATAAGTATTTTTTACCTAAAACAAAATTCGTGAATCCACTTGGGATAGTGCTTACATTTCATTTAACGAAGCTTATTTAGGCCTTGCAACCTGCACAATTTAGTCTTCGATGCATGAAAGCTTGCTTGACTAAATTACGTGTTGTTGTTTTTTCTTTTCTCCATGTTTTCCCTGTGCTGGTAACTTTCCTCAGTGACAGTCATGAAGGGTCATGTGTTACCTTTACAAAAGGCATCGCCATATGCTACAGTCGCTTATTTTTGTATAGAAACCCATGGCCATCCGTATTTGGACACTAGTTGTTGCACAAGCATGCGTGGCCATTCCCTGTAGGTGAATTTTGAAAGTTTCTCAGCATCAGACTATTTTATTGATTTGGTAATTGCTTGGAAAATTTAAGATTCTATTCTTTGTTGGTCCGTGCATATAGAAAATTTCCATTTTATCAAAAAAACAGTATCACATTAGATCTTTTATATCATTTTATGCATTTTTTGTTTTTTAAAAGCAAAGTTGCATGTTTGAATTGGTTTGTTTTGGTGATTTCAAAGTTTTTGAGAATATGATTGGTAGTTATGTTTTGATTATTTTGTTGCATTATTAAAACGTTAGAAACCTTTTAATCTCTTTCAAATTGTGTAGTTTTTATTGAAAGGAAAAAGAAAATTTAGATATTGCATTTTTTTTTATCTTTTATAAGTTCAAGAAATTGATTGAGTAAAAAACATCATAGAAGTTTCATCTAGTACTTTTGAGTAACTAACATATATTAAAAGAAATACAATCTAAAATGAAATAGATTTGTTTTTTTTTATAGAAAACACATTTAATCTAAGTTATAGGGCCTTGGTTTACGATTGGAGACTAAATTCTCCAAGGCGACAAAACCAAACTAGGAATTGAATAAAGAGTTATAAATCCATTAGTAGTAAGGAGCACTTATTGAGAAAGAATTCCTAACATGTTTTTCAAGAACTATGGTCAAGGTAAGAAAGTGGAGAGATTATACCCTCTTTACTTTTTTGGTGGGCTATTGCGCATGCAGGGGCTTATGATTGAAGTGGAAAATCTTTAGGGTGACACCAATTTTATCTACAGTTTTGGGTTTAGGACATTGTATTGAATACCCTTCCCATACACAGATGGAAATCAAAACTATTCCCCCCAATTGTCAATTGCGAAGTGGTACACTTAGTTTCCTTTCCTTAGGTGTCATAGAAATGACTACAAGTGGGAAGTGCTTATAGTACTAGAGACAAACACATAACATCCACCTCAGCTCCATTAGAGAGTTCCTATATTCATGAGGGTACTTTCACCTTGGGTGATTATTATGTGAGGGTTATCATAACTATCTCTCACACCTTTGTCGATTGGTCCTAGGCCCTCATCATCCCAAACTATATTTTGGAAGGGCTTTTTGATCATATCATTTACTTATTTTTTGGAGATTTTATATTCTTAAGATATGCTTTGCATTAAATTGTGTCTAGTTTTCCATAGTTGGATTTTTATTTAGTTGAAACACACCTTTCATAGTGTCTAACCATACCACTCATTTCCCTTAGAGATAGTGAGGGTTTCCTATTAATATGGAGGAATCACCAGCCATTAGGTAGCTCATGTCCACACTTGATGACACACAAAAAATTGTATAAGATTATACCCTAAATTCAAAGGCATTTGAAACCTTAGAGATTGAATTCATTGATGAAAATATTCTAGATAATTTCAAACCCCCTTTGATAGAGCTTTCAAACCCTTTTCTTATAAATGTGGGCAAAGCTCCGTTGAGTGACCCTTTTTCTTTTTTACATAGTTCATAGATGATGTGAGGTGTTAGTGGGTCATCTAGTGTAGGATGACCTATTTATACTACCCCAAATGTATCACAAGGAGTCACTATTGGCACCTCCATAACACTAGTTAGTGTGATAGTCTCTCCCATTAATATGATTCATAAATCAGGTGTCCCTACATAGGGAGCACCATCAGTCCATAAATCTATTCCTCCCTCAAGTATACCTATCTTTAGCATGCCCACTATGACCACATAGTTTCCTGTATTTGTATTCTCTTTTGACATGGTGAAAAAACTTGGTTTCAACATAGGTAGTAGGTTTCTACCTATTTCCGAAATACCCATAGACATCTTAGAAACCCCTAATGCATGTTTTCCTTTTGGTTGAAATTTTCATCATGGGGATGGACATGCAACTAGCACTACTCCTATTCCTAGGAGTAGTAATTTCCTTGTGGGAAATTGGGTGCATCGATCTATGACTTCTATCATGCCACAAGACCCATCATTTTTCCCCATAATTCATTTTTCAACACTCAATTTCCACTTTTTTCACTTTGAACTTACTGGACTTATCCTGATTAACAAATGACCCCATACATCACCAAGCATCATGGTTGGTTATCCCTACTAAATTGGCATAATATATTCCCAAGTTTTATCAATGGTTCAGAGAAGATCCTTCTACTCATTTCATGTATTTCCAGCTATGGTGTTCATCCAAATCCTTGGTGGAAGATATTATTCGATTGCATATTTTTAAATACACCTTGAATAGGATAACCACTAAGATGTACATAGATCTTCCATGCACTTTGTTTCATGATTTTTTTTCTTTAGTGATGGACTTATTGACCCATTTTCATCTTCCTGTCTATCATGAAATTGGAACAAAACTCTTGACACCATTGTGTCAGAGTACCACCACCCATATTTCTGACTATATCCATGAACGATGAAGGTTTCATAGGCTCATTAGAGATAAAATTTTGAATGATTCTCTAGTGGATTGGTTTTTTAAGTCTTCATTTGAAATATCACCAAGGATGTCATGATGTCAGGATCCCTAATCGAAGAGAAAGTCATTTTACACACTCAACAACTTGATCTAATTTATTCTCAATCTAGCACTTTGTATGAATTGATCCTACATGATCCTTCGTCATCAATGGATCCTATAAAACCTACCTTGGTACTATATTATAATGGTGCGATTAGTATTATTTCCCATGCTTTAGTTGGTCAATTAGTGTATTAGATGGAACATTTGACCATATATCATAATCCATCTATGACTGCACCAATTTCACAAAATTCCTTAGTACCTACCTAAGCCTATGATTTTCACTCAGTCCGATACACAAATATAAGGAATGATTAGTATTCTGGAGGAAAAAAAAAGAATTAAAGGAATAATCCTAAAAATAATTTCTCATATGCTAGATTGTGGAAACTTTCAATGCGTAAATAAAAGAATCAAGAGAGCTCTAATTGAATAGTTTATAAGGCACAATACTTGTTAAGGTTTTGAAAATGAGGTCACAACCCAAGTGGGATTCATTGTGGGGAAAAATCCATAGTTAAGCATGTTTTACCTAGAGAAGTCTTGGGATGGGTGACCTTCTAGGAAGTCCTAGTTACTAGGTGGAATCCCTAGAGGTGATGATTGATGTTTTCAAATTCATTTTACTAGTATCAATCCCACTTATTCACCCATGTGAGTCTCACATGGTGAAATGAATGATAAATGGACAATTCAAAATCATGAGAAATTAGTTAGTTGTGACTAATACTCATGGATATGGGTCATAGATTAATGACTTACACTATGGAGATAATCCTAAAATTAATATCTCATATGTTGGACTGTATAAACCCTCAATCACAAATTTTAATTATACACAAGGGATTACCTAGAATATGATCTGTAAAATGTTGTGGATATTCCACTGGAACAATTCATCACAACATATATGATAAATGGAATTGAAATCTACATTATGAAGGTTAAATTCCTTTAGGTTCCATAATATTTAATTATTGATTTTCTCCTTGTGCATGAAATAGATCAAATGTGTAAAATATAGAAAAGTAAAATACAATCACACACCATCCAAAAAATAACACAAATATTTCCACTGGGAAACCCTTATGAGATAAAACCCATCTAGAAGGTGAGGCTACACTGATCTCTTTTCTCGCGTATGGAAAGAGTGCAAGTATAAAGAACAATGAACTCTCTATGGAGTTACTTGAGACTTGTGGCCTATCAGGCTGCTACAAAATATTTACCCTCTCTACTATCCTCTCTAATTTCCCAATCCCAGTTGTTTTTCTCTACTATGAAACAAAACACAATAGCATATAATGGAATTCCTTCTCCTCCTAGCGACCTGGTACTTAACATAGCACGATGGCCATTTACGGGTAGGTTTTTTACTTCCTCAACCCTCAATTGTGGTAAGGTTTTGGAACTTATATAATTTTCTTAGAAAATCCACTACATGGACGTCCCCACATGCCTAAGTAATGGAGGTTGACATGGCATCCACTTGCACCATGGTGATGAATATTCTAGGTCAACTTGCAGGGGGCATAACTTTCACATATGAACTTTGATTGAGGCTATTTTTGCACCATTGGAAAGGTATTGTTGTGTATAATATATATTTTTCCTCCATATTAAGGTTTGTACCAAATAAAAGTGTTGTTTTATTCCTCAAAATGGATCCAAAATATTTTAGACGGTTTTCTGGACCCAAATTTCCAAATTTGGACCAGCCGTCGAAATGGCCCTCTAAGCTGATTCATCCAATTTTTCCACTCAAAAAGTACCGATATAGATGAAAAATAATATAATGATCCAATATGGATTATCTAACACTAACATGTGAGGCACTAGAGAGATTAAGAAAATGAAATTTCCTTACAAGATTGGTATTAGAGATCATCCTAGTCACCAATGTCCTTTAATGAATGAGATTTGAATCAATATTTAACATAGTGGGGAGCCCGAAGATAACATGTCACATTGACAAATACTTTCCGTTGGTAATGGTCTAAAATGTTTTCTATAACCCTACACCTTTGTAAAGTAAAACTCAGGTCAATCCCCCACAAGGGGGTAACACAATGAATGTTGACATTTACATGTGTGAATAGGATGTTCACATATAGATGTGAGCTCGTAATTATGAAATTGATGAGAATGGACCTACTAATAAGGATTAATATTCATCCCAACTAGGTGGCTCTTTATGGATAGAGAATCCATCCAATGAGATAATGTTTCACCTTCCCAAAGGTATTCTATGAAGGATTGAACACACCCAAAATTCCCAAGTTACTCACAATTATAGTATTATTGAGGATTTGGATCAAGTGCCATGTGTTATGTCTTCCTTGGAAATCCTTCATATGTAGTGCAAAGAATTTTTGAATTCAATTGGTGGAGTTAATCCCTCAGATACTCATTTGATTTTTTTTTACCTTGACTAGACTCAGGCTAGACTTCCCTGCCATATTGTTTTCCAAATACAAGTATATTCCTATGGAACAAACATTTTTCGATGTTTTATTGATGAAGGATCCCCAATTTGTGTTATGTATTTGTGTTTTTGAATAGCCTTAGTCTCTCTACATCTCGTTCTATTGACCACCATGTTGAAATCATTCAATGGTCACAATTCTAATCCTCATGGAACCATCACCACCTTTCCTATTGAGTTAGGTGGTAAAACTATTTCATTCCAAGTTTAAGTATTCAACAATCTTTTGGACTATACTATTGTATTAGGGCACAATTAGTCTTATTCAGTGATTAAAATTGTGTCTTTGGCTATAATACCCCACTTGGAACCCCAACATAACAATGTAAATGTATACATGATGAATGTATAAGGGTCAAACAATGTAATATGTAGTTTTACATTGAGAAGAATAATAAAATAAACCAATGACTATAGATGAAGAAGGACAACATATATGGGGGGCTATGATTTCACAAGATTGGAAAGAAAGGGGGCTTAGGGGGGCTCAAAGGGGCCAAAAGACAAAATAGTATAATATTTTATTATAACCAAAGTTATTTAATCTTAATTTATGAAAAAGGTATATCAAACTTAGGATGCCTTCCAAGGTTATTAGTTGGACTTCCTAGAGAGTGAAGTGGCTACTTGGGAACTTGCATATTTAACCTTGGGTTGTAGTGGAATTGGGAATCATTTTTTATTCTAGGTTTCACTCTACATGCTTCAGAATCATTCGAACATTTTGGTCATGGTAGAAGTCTAACCATTATGGGAAATTGTACCATGATTCAAGGGAAAACTATGTTGAGATATAGGTACCCATTCCTATAAAAAACGTTTTTTATACATGTTATGTGAATTTTGTGGGAAATTATCCCATGAACATGTTTGAATTCTATGATTAAGGACTCCATTACAACTGAAATTCCCAAAGCCCCCAACTTGGAGATTCCTGGTCAGTTTGTGCTGGAACCCTAGAGGGGATGAGGATTTCCTAAGGGAGTAGAACCCTAGAGGGGATGAGTATTTACTAAGGGACTAGAACCCTAGAGGGGATGAGGATTTCCTAAGGGACTATAACCCTATAGGGGATGAGGATTACCATTCCAAAAGTTAACTCCATAGTAGGAAAAAATACACACCATCCACACAAATTAACACAATATTTGACTTGGGAAACCCAATATGGGAGAAAACTCATTTAGAAGATGAGACATATGCTCTACTCTCTTTGCTTTAGTTATAAAATGTGCATACAAAAGATTAATGGGAACTCACCATGGAGTTACCTCTTGGTATTGTGTCCTGTAGACTGTTATATAATACTCCTCCTCCTTTTTATTCTCACAAAATAAAGTTTTCATATGTTTTTCTCAGCCATTGAATAAGATACAATTCAAAGGAATGGAACCCCTTCTCCTCCTAGTGACCCGATATTTAAAATAGGAGAATATCCATATAGGGGTATAGTTTTGATTTCCTCAACCTTAAATCATGCTAAGGTTTGGTACCGTATATAATGTTTTTAAATTCCACACATATCTATCCCCATATGCATGAGTAACAAGGGATAGCATGGCATCCTCTTGTACCATGGTGGCCAACACAGTAGGTCAACTTGCAGGAGGCATAAATTTTCCATGTGAGATTGTATTGATGTTCTTTTTATGCCATTGGAAAGGTATCTAAGTGTACATCAACATAAATGGATCTAATCTAAATTTAAAAATGTTTTGACCATAAAATATGTCGTTTGATGCCTCAAAATGGCTCTAGAAGGTTTCAAAGCCCAATTTTCCAAACTGGGACCTACCATTAAAATGACCCTGCAAGTTGATTCCTCATAAAATATGTCGTTTGATGCCTCAAAATGGCTCTAGAAGGTTTCAAAGCCCAATTTTCCAAACTGGGACCTACCATTAAAATGACCCTGCAAGTTGATTCCTCTGATTTTTTCCACTCTAAAATAATAGAGATAGATGAAAAATAATATAGTGATCCAATATAGATAATATCTCCTCATTTAGGGAGGATTTTGGTCCCCAAAAGGTTTACTGAATTAGGTGAGGAAAATTTTCCTCTAGATTCTCCCTGGAGTACCATTTTTCTTTTCTTGGAATTTGTCCTTTCAACCCAATATTCCAAAGGTAATGTTGCCCCTATATTGTAGTTTTAGACTTCTTCTACAAAATTTTATATTCTACCAACTCTACTTGAGCATCTGGTGCTATGTCCTCTATGGTAGGGAGGACCTGCTCCTCGTCTTGATCCAACATGGAAGGCTCATAGAGTTTCGGATTCTCAAAATTCACTAATAATTAAATGCACATGTATGGGGGTAGAATGAGTCTATGGGTGTTATATCCCACCTTCTCCAATATCTCAAAAGGGTCATATTGGATAGTATTGATCTTCTTACCGAGACCTTGTAGTCTTTCCTTGTTGTGTTGTAACCAAACCCTATTTCCCATTTTGAATGACTTCTCGATTTTGTGTTGATTATGTCTAGCCTTATAATTTTCTTGCAACTTGTTCACCATATCCTATAATTTCAAATGGATCTACCTGATCTTCTCAACATTTGTTTCTACTCTCATTGCATCTCTTGTGAGGTAATCCCTCACTCCTTGTTCTTTTCCATATACAACATCCAAGGGTGAAGGTGGAAAATATCCAAAGTGAGTTTTCCATATACAACATCCAAGGGTGAAGGTGGAAAATATCCAAAGTGAGTTTGAAAATGTGACTTACTAGTAGAAGTGTGGGTTGTTGTATTATAAGAGTGATCTATAGAGATCAATTTTTCATCCCAAGTTTTCAAATTCTTCTGATTGTAAACCCTCAAAAGATGCACCAAATTCAGGATGACTACATCTATCTACTCATATGTCTGTGGTTGGAATGTTGTTGTTATATTAAACTTATTTTCCATATTCTCCCACAATGTAGTCTGAAATTCACTAAGAAATATGGCATCCCTATCTGAGATGATGCTCCTTGGTATCCCAAAGTGCACCCAGGCCTATTCAAAGAACTTGTTTGTTACTTCTTGTTCTTTGATGTTATTTTTACAAGGCATGAGAAAGCACTATTTACTAAATATATCAACTACTACAAATAGATAGTCATGTCCCTTCCTGGTTGTTGGTAAACCTCCCACAAAATCCATGGAAATGCTCTCCCATGGTCGAGCGGGTACAGGTAATGGATGGTATAGACCTTGCTTCCTATTATTGAGCTTGTTGTTACAACAAAGTATGAATTATATAATATACCATGTTACATATTCTTGCATGTTAGGATAATAAACATACCTCTGTAAATTAGAAACCATCTTTGCAACACCAAAATGTCCTATAAACATGGAGGTGTGAGCCTGTTTGAAAAGCTACAATATTTCACCTTTAGGAACAAAAATATTATCTATATTGTAGAGTAACCCATTATAGGGATGATAGTTAGCCTAACTGTCACCTTCTTCTATATAAATTTTTCCCTTTAGCTTCTGAAACACCTCCTTGAAGCCCTGATCTTTTGTGTAGGCCTCTTTGTATGCATCATGTGCATCAGACTTCCAAAAGATGCAATATTGGATATGGGTGTTGGCATAAGGGCAGAACCAAGGTTCAAAACTTCAACAACACACCAACAAAACCCTAACTACTGACCCTTTCAGCAACACCTACGAAGCAGGTGAAGTCTCACCTGAGGTAGAGG
>CBVK0101282265.1:0-10867 GCA_900067695.1 Picea abies | reverse complement strand
TTTAGCAGTCAAAGTGTGACTTTCAGTGCTAACATTTTTGGTGTCGTTGTTGGGGATGACAATGAAGACGCCTTCCTTGGGTGAACTATGATGATTAGATCTAGATTTGGATGGTGAACTGAAGATATACACTTATAGAATGATTATCTTTCACCATGGAGAATCCATTGTTCATATATCTATTGACCACTCCACTATTTTGAAATGGACAAGATCCTAGCTCAAAGGTATGCATTTTTTGACTTCTCTTGTATAGCTGGATTTCCAAATATTGTACTTGATAGAGAAGTATGGGCACCTTGCCTTCTGAGGTTTGGGGGAAATGAGCATGATCATCCTGGTGAACACTTGTTGGATTTTCATGAGTGTATGCATAGGCTAAATACTGATCACGAGTATGTTCTTATTAAAATGTTCATATTTTCTTTGGAAGGACATGCTCGTGAGTGGTGTAGAACCCTCCCTGTTGCTAGCATTCATTCATTGAAATATTTTCATAATGCATTCAATGGTTATTGCAAACAAAAGTATTAGGTTGATATGCTTTATGAGGAATGTTTTATGGAGTTTGATATTTTATATAAAATATTTGCCAATTTTAAAGATCAGGGTGCTAGTAGTGAAGGAATTGTTGAAGATGTAATTTATCCTCACATTCCTCAACTAGTTTTAATGTTTTTCAAAGTGATATACTTTTCCAGTAAATTAGAATAGAAGCAAATAAGAAGAAAAATGAAATTGGAAGCAGTCATGAAACTGGAAACATGTAGAGAAAATTCAAACTCCAGCTGGAAAAATATGAATAAATAGCTATCCTTGATCCAATGGTAGTTGATTTGGAGGATTTTATCATCCTGAGTTATGCACCTTTTATCTCAGAACAAAAGGATAGAAAAATACTTAAAGTAACACATTTTTCACATGAGTTGTCTTATCTTTTGAATCATCTAGGATTTCACCATGCACTCCATGATCCAGTAGATTTTCTAATGGACATAGTTTTTCAGAAGGTCCCTTATGTTGCATCTTTGGATTTGATAAGAATTTGCAGCTTTAAGTATGAACCATTGATGAATTTTCTGCTACAAAGGTTATATTATTTTTATGCTTTCATCCGCAATATACAAGAAACTTGCTTTACTAGCCAAATGATTGCATTGCTTCAGTGGAAATCTGATTATACTTAAGAAAAGAAGCTCAACTGGATAGTCTAGTGTAGGAATGTATATAAATAATATTTCTATGTAAGAATTTGGTTTGCATAGAGTGTGCTTCAGTTATTTGGTATGTCAGTTTTCAAAAATAAGAAAGTGATCTCAAGGCATGAAAATTTCACAGTTTGCAGTACAAATTGATTGTGGCACATAATAGATAGAGTACAGGTTGCATGGATGAAATTGATAAGGAATCTGGTCTACAAATTTTCTTGGAGCCTCACAGGGAGGTCTCCATCCCCTATGGATCCAAATGTCAACACATAGGATGTATAGGTCTTGAATGGATCCAAATGTCAACACATAGGATGTATAGGTCTTGATGTCATGAGATTATCCATGATGATAAGGATAAGCCATCATGAATCACACCTTGTTTTCTTTTGCATCATTAACTTCACAGGTCAAACCTCCAAATTGTACATAATGTCCCTTTTTGTCACTATCCATCTGCACAAGTATCAATTCAAGTCAGGTTTTTTTGCTGCCAACTCACTAGGAGAGTTTAGAGCTTAGTCCAAGTACATTTTGCTCTCATCTCTCATCATTGCTTTAAAGGATCATTTCAAAAATCGATTTTATTGTTGTCAGGGCTTGCAATTTAACCTCTTTTTCAGGATTTATGTCATCAAATCCATTAAAAACCTCCATGAAGTATGAAATCTATGTTTGAAATCAGCACTGCGAACTGGCTAAAGAGGAGGGTTGTAGGTTGGATAGGTTGCATGAACTCTTGTTCAAACTCACATACATTAGTATCAAGCTTAGGTATACTAGGTACACCATGAAGGTCTTCATGTTGTTTAAAGGATAAAAGAATGGTTTTTGATGTTTTATCATTGGCGTTGTGAATTGGCACTGCAAATTGTCTTGGATGAGGGTTGGAGGTTAGGCAACTTCCAGGCCTCTGGGTGGAAATCTAAAATTACCAGCATCAACCTCATAGACATCAAGTACTCCATGAGTTATTTTGTCTTGTTTAGAGGTCAGGAAAGGAGTGTGGCCTCTTTTTTTCTCTTGGCATTGCGAAATGTTACATGCACTGCGAACTATTGAAGGCATTGCGAACTGGCTGACAGGGGTGCTGCAAACTCTTTTCCTGTAGCAACTGCTTCTAAAGATTTGATCATAACTCCAAAATGGTGATGTGTGTTTTTCTGAAAGCGAACTGGCTGACAGGGGTGCTGCAAACTCTTTTCCTGTAGCAACTGCTTCTAAAGATTTGATCATAACTCCAAAATGGTGATGTGTGTTTTTCTGAAAGTTTTTTTGGAGGATCATGATAACTTCATTCACTTGTTGTCCAAATTTCAGCCTGATCTAGTTGGGCATTCGAGAGATATAATTAAAACACTAGTTCGCTGCAAAATGGTGTTGCAAACTCTAAGTTTTGCATAGTTGTTGGATATTCACCTTCTTTGGAGGTTTCCACCTGTTAAGGAAGGTTTGAATGGTCTCCTAGGAGTTAGTTTTACATGAGGGACATGTGTTCCATCTCCAGATCAATCAAAATGACCTGTTTCGTTCCATCTCCAGATCAATCAAAATGACCTGTTTCAAAAGGAATTTATCAGTATAGACAAAATCCCCCAAAAAAGGAATTTCTTAGGATTTTGTTGGAATCTTTTGTAACAAGACTCCTAAATGGAGGAGGATCATATGTAACTTGATTTCGACCTCCTTAGGGTAGATAGATTTTATTCACTATAAATGAAAGGGGTTTTGATCAAAAAAATGTTGGATTCATGATCCAAGAGAGGAGAAAGCTTGAGGGGAATTTTTAGCTGTTGATTTGTAAGCCCGAGGGCCTATTTGTAACCAACATTTTTTCCATTAATATTCATGAGAGTTATTTATTAGTTTGTCTTCTTTGTTTTCCCATTTCTTGTTATTTTCTTGATTGAATATATTGCAGGTTTTGTGGATCAAAGGATTCATTTGATTAATGGATCCTTGATCAACAAAGGATATGTTGTATATGGCATGTTAATCATTGTTTTTGTGCAGGCATTTTTCAATCTATTCTACAGAGAGGATATTTGTTTAGTATACTTTCTTCTTTTGTTCACATTACTTTCCTCTAATCATCATCATATAAGATCTTAACCTGATTTTTAGCTTGATTTCCTTCAATCTGCAGAGTGGTGTTGACTCCATGCCCAATGGTAGACCACTGATATACAGTCATAATGTTGCCCTCTTTATTTTGCTTTCTTGCTGATCCACTCTTTTAAATTGATTTAATTGTTTCCAGGTTCGAATGATTGATATATGACTGAATTTGTAATATTGTGAATATAACAGAGCCATCTCTATATTTTGTGTATCAGGCCTAAGACTTTTTGACTAATAGAAATCAACCTCTTTCTTGTCATCTTATTTCTGTCTTACTCTGATTCTATTGTATTTTGAATGCTTCAATTCATCTATTTTATCTGTATTACAATGAAGGTTTTGTTGTGATGATGTTATAATTTTATCAGAGTTTATTTTTTGATTAAAAGAAGTTATTGTGTCAAAAGGTTTTCTTCATATGTCTGCTAGTATTTCCTTATGTGAGTAGTAGACATATTTCACTTTCCTCACTAAAGTATTCCATCTATCCATCTTACTCTTTAAAACCTGATCCAAGTTAGCCAAGACCTCATTTGCTGATGCATTTTATCTGGAAATTTCTGTGATTTACACTGTTTTGTTGAGTTTTGATCCATTTCACATCTTATCTTAAAACTTACCTTAAAACCTATTGATAGGTGCTAAGATTACACTTTAGCAGTCAAAGTGTGACTTTTAGTACTAACACAACCCACGTACATGTTAATTTTGGCTCAAACAAATATAATTTGACATTTCGGGTGAATTTATAGGATTTTCCGTTCCCTAACTTCCTAAAGCACATACATAACAACTACAACCATCAAAATGGAGTATAAAAGAGATCCTTGGGGTGGAGGAAAAAAGAGAACCAATATGGCTAAGAAATGCACCATTATGTTGGCCTTTTAAATATTATCATGCAAGTTCCTTGTTTCCCTAGTGTTTGAGATTGCCCCCTCTTCATGGAAACCCTTGTTTCTAGAATTTGCATTCACCTTATCTTGTCAGGAATAACCCCTTTGTCTTCCTTGGACCTGCTAAAGTGTAGAGTGTTGGAGGAACTCCTATACATTTTCAACCTTGGGTGGAGGAACTTGGAGCCTAGTTCTAGGATGCTGCCACAGCAATTACAGGTTGTAACCAACCCGCTTTTTCGTCATCAATAAATGAACTCTCATTCTCATCTAATTCTTTGTGTTATTTTATGATTTTGATGATATTATATTCATGTTATTTTGAATCTAACATTGAATCTAAATTGTTTTCAATTAGTTAGTTAGTGGATAACTACTTTCTTGCAGTTTCATCTTTCTTTATCTACGAGACATTCAGAGGGTTGTCGAGGAGGAATTCCATAGAAAAAGACATCAAGTCGGATCTAGTCCAAACATAGGATTCTAGGTGCACTTTTCTTCCCTTTTCTTGACAGTTAGTTATTATAGTTAGTTATTCCTAATTGATTGTTTAATTATAGTTTGAGACAAGTTTCCTTGGGTTTTGGTCTGTTGTGGTTTTGACCCAAAGACCACATGTATTAATTTCTTGTAATGCCAAGGTATCCAAAAATTTTCTATGGCTTTTGTTTTTCATGTCATAACTTTTGACATAAGGCTATAAATTGCAGATCATATAGATATGTCAGAAGTGTATAGCCTCAAATACTTAGAACTCAAAACTCTTACAATAATTATTTTCCCCCTCTCTTGGATGAAATTGAATGCTCCATATGCATTAACTTTTGACATAAGGAAAATTAATGCATAAGCAAGATGATTTCTTCCTTTAAGCAAGATAAGAAATAAGATTTTGCTAAGATTTGGAAGAAGAAGAGAAAAACACAGAAGAGTGTGGATTAGCCATATATGCTAAAAAAAAAAAAAGGTATATTGATAGTGGTTGTTCCAGGCATATGACAGGAGAAAAGAGTAAGTTTGAATCTTTAAATGAGGAAAAAGGGGGTATTGTTACTGTTGGAAATAATGTTCCAGCGGGAATTAGAGAAAAAAGGATTGTTGTGTTGGACAAGGGAAAGAACAAAGAATAGAATGTGTTGTATGTGGATGGTATAAACCACAATATTCTGAGTGTTAGAGAAATGTGTGATTAAGGATACAATGTTATTTTTCATTCAACAGGTTGTAGAGTAATGAATGTTGATTCAGGAAAGACAATTGTAAAGGAAATCAAGGCCCCACGAAATGTATATGTACTAGAAGGAGGCAAAGAAAGTTGTTTCTTGGGTAAAATAGATGAGAGTTAGTTATGGAACAAGAGAATAGGTCATCTCAGTTTCAACCAACTAGTTAATATAGAAAGAAAAAGTGTAGTTCAAGATATGCCCAAGATTTCCAAACCTAAAAATGTTGTCTGCAAATCATGTCAATTTGGAAAATAGTCAAGAGTTCAGTTCAAAGAAAAGGAGAATTATACTACATCACCTCTAGAGTTTATCCATACAGATCTCTTTGGACCCACTCAAACACAATCTCCACAAGGTGAGAAATATTTCATGTTGTTGATTGATGATTATACTAGGATGGCATGAATTTTCCTATTGAAACAAAAGTCTAAAGCTTATGAAAAATTCAATCTTTTCAAAGCACAAGTAGAAAATGAAATGGATATAAGAATTAAATGTTTAAGGTTAGATATAGGAGGAGAATACACATCTGATGAGTTCAATGATTTCTGCAAAAATCATGGGATCAAAAGACAATTTGAAATAGTAAGAACCCCTCAACAGAATGGGGTAGTGGAAAGGTTAAACATGAGAGTTCAAGAAATGGCCAGAGCTATGCTTGATGAATCAAAGGTACCCAACACCTTCTCATGAGAGGATGATCAAACTATAGTAAACATTCTCAATATATCTCACATAAGAGTAAACAACAATAAAACCCCCTATGAACTATGTCATGGCAAACTAGCCTCTATAAAGCACTTCAAAATTTTTGGAAACAAATATTACGTCAAAAGGAATGAGGATAATTTAGGAAAATTTGACTCCAGAGTTAATGAAGGTATCCTATTAGGATACTCATATAGAAGAAAAGGCTACAAGTTATACAAGAAGAGACACCACAATATAGTTGAAATCATAGATGCGAGAGTTGATGAGGGACCTTTTCATCCAGGGAGACAACAACACCATAATGATCAATATGATGAACCAACCAACTATGAGCCTTAAAATGATGAATTAGAAGAGCATCAATTACAAGAGGAATTATAAGAAGAGGAATCACCAAATCCAAATATGCCATCAAAGTATGTTAAGGAACATAATCCAAAAAGTCAGATTCCTTGAAGCAAAGAAACATTCATGCAAACTATAAGAAAGACTATACGAACATCCAACTTTGCAAACTTTCCTCTATTGTCCATGATTGAACCTTAGAATTTTGCACAAGCAAGTCAAGATGATCATTGGGTCAAGGCTATGAATGAAGAACTAGATCAAGTTTAAAAGGATGATATATGGGACCTTGTATGAAACAACAAAATCTTATATAAGAAACATATCTTACTCTTAGAGGTTATATAGATGCAAATTCGATAGGTAGTGTTGATGATCAAAAAAGTATTAGTGGAGGTGCATGTTTTCTTGAAAACAAGTTAGTTTCTTGGCTCACCAAGAAACAAACCTCCATTTCTCTATCCAATGTTTAAGCAAAATAAATAGCAGCAAAAACATGTTGTACTCAGGTACTATTGATAAATAATAATCTCAATGACATTCATGTACCTTGCGATCAACTTATTTATATTATGTGTGACAACACAAGTGCAAACAACATTTCTAAAAATATTGTTCAACACTTTAAGACAAAACATATTCAAATCAAGTATCATTTTCTTAGAGAATGGGTTCAGGATCAGGTTTTCAAACTAGAGTATGTTCCCTTAAAAGAGCAGATTGCAGACATATTTACTAAGCCATTACCTAGAGAAAATTTGAGTATCTCATATAGAGGTTGGGAGTGATATCTTCTTCCATCCTTTAGTAAAAGGAAACATAATATCAATGTAGTTCACCCCTTCCCAAATGCACTGTCGAATCACAGTCTAAAGGGGAGAAACAAAGTAAATGGAACTTTGCAGAAGAAGATGAAGTGTAAAGATAGGGGGAGAAATTTAAGAAACAAAGAGAGGGTAGAACAATCAAAGGGGGAGCAATCCATGTTTTCAAAATGTGCACTCAGTCCGGAAGAGTGTCTCTTTTTTTATTGGTGTCAAAGGGGCAGAGTAATAGTAAAACCATGTGGTTTTAGTAGTACAGTGAGAGGAGGAGCATCTTAGCAGCAGAATATATAAGTATTTCCGACAAATGAGAAATCCAGTAAATGTTTTTTGTTTTTACTAGGTTACCATCAATGAATAGGGGGATATTGTTGAGAAAGTGTTGTCATTGATGTCAAAATGGAGTGGTTCCATTGATGTCAAAGTGGTTGCAGGTGTGACAATAAGTGGCTTCATTAACATAAAAGTGATTGTTGAGGTGGAAATATTGATGAGGTGTTATTGAGAACAATGGTTATTGAGGCATAGTTGTCAAAGAAATCCCAACACGTGAGGATATTGATATTGTTCCAACAAAAATTTATCATTCAAGCATTCAAAGTGACTCTGCTATAGGAACTCGGATTCTAGTAGAACTACAGAAAGAGACTCTACTGCAGGAACTCAAATTTCGGTAGAACTATAGAAATTGATTCTACTACACGAACTCAGATTCTAATAGAACTACTAGAAGTCAATCAGCTGCAATAACTCAGATTTCGGTAATAACATTTTGGTAATGGTTGGCTAATGAAAAGACGTGATCAAGTTGACCTTGTCAAAATGGGTTTACATCTTCAATGGATTAGTTATTTTTGGTTGTGTTCACACAACAAGTATTTTTATGGAAGGCAATATGAAATGGTCTATTGACATGGTTAAGGTCTTGACATGGTCAATAAATATACCTTGGGCTTATACCATGGTATTGATTTTTCTATGGGAAACAAAACCACTATAGGAACTAGCATAAGTATGATATCAAATTAAAGAGTGTGGTGTGGAGAATGAAGAAGAATGAGTTAATTTGAGAAGAGGAGCAAGATATGTTAGTGAGAGAAGAAAGAGTGCAACAATGTTAGAAAGTGGATCTACAAGATTATTTGTTGTAGGAATTACGCAAGAACAATTGTTGCAGGAACATGATTAGTGATTGCAGTAACAGGATCAATGACTGCAGGAACAAATCTACAGGATTAGCGGTTGTAGGAATAGGATTGGAATCTACTTGAATAGGATCATTGACTACAGGAATAGATCTGCAAGATTTGTTGCTGCAGGAATAGGATTAGCAACTATAGGAATAGGATCAATGATTGTAGGAATAGGTATGCAGGATTAGCGGCTACAGGAACAGATCTGCAGGATTAGTGGCTGCAGGAATAGATCTACAAGATTAGTGGCTGCATGAATAGGAATAGAGACTACAGGAACATATATGTAGGATTATCAACTGCGGGAATAGGAAAAAATATGCATGATTATTAGTTGCAGGAACAAGAACAATGATTGCAGGATTAGCAGCTGCAGAAATAGGAACAACAACTGCAGGAAAAAATCTACAGGATTAGTAGTTTGAGTCTATGAAGAGAAGAGATCAGGAAAATGAGGTTTTGTAATTGAATACATTTTTATTATCTTATTTACTTTAGGGTGTTAGGGTGTTGCAAGGATGAGGATTGAAGTCTTCATCTATGTAACAGGTTGGTTCTTAGAAAGTGGGTGCTTGCAAAACATTGAAAAGGGGATTGGTGTGTCCTGCAAGTGGGTTCTTGAAAAAAATTGAAAAGGGGATTGGTGTGTCCAACAAGTGGGTTCTTTCAAAGACTGTAATCATAGGTTGGATCCTAGATCACATTAAAGGAAGCCACTTTGTGGTTTTCTCCCGTATGGGTTTCCACATTAAATTTCTAATATTTTGTGTTCAAATGTGTTTTGAATGATACTTTTATGTTCATTGAAGTTATTGCAGGTTTATGTTTTTCCAAAGTAAAAGATAAGTAAGAATATTGATTCACCCCCCCTATTAGTATTCAACATGCTACCAACAAAGTAGTACAATTTCTAAGACATGAGTCTCCTTCTCTACCACGCCAAGATTCATAAACTATGAGATGTGGTGAGTGAAATATCTGCAACAAGACAACATTATCTGACCAAACTTAATGTTACAAAATCTATAAAAAGGCCAACAAAATCAATTGAGAGCTTGATTTGATCATAATGTTGTGGAGAGTAGGTTTGATCTATAACACAAGACACCCTCGAAAAAAAATGAAACAAATAGAAAAGTCATGAAAATAATGCTAAAACTAGGGAGATAAGCGAATGGAGTTGAATATGCTCACATAAAATAAAATAGGGTAGGAATCCACTACTCTAATACCATGTAGAAATATGATTCTAACCTAGATCATGAATGAGTCTATACTCCATAGAACAAAATATTAATAGAAAAATAAATATCTATATTTGTTATGTTATGTGTAATATAAGAGGATGTCCCCTATAGATATAACAATGGAAGATTCCCAAAATTAGAAAAAGATAATTTTATGGGAAGTTAGGGATGACAAAATAATCTTACAACTAACAATAGTTGGTTGTACTGGGAAATGGGAAAAAGTGTTAGAAAAACATGATTGCGGAACAATAAAAAAAAAAGAAAATGTGGAAATAAAACACATAATATACACAATACAATAGAGACACAGATATACGTGGTTCACCCAGTGTGGGCTACGTCCACCAGAGAAATTTCCAGGTCCTTCCTTTTTATTATCCAACAAAATGAAGGGATGCAACCTACAACACACCCACAATATCTTCCTCTTCTTTCTCTCATAGTCTCCTCTCTCATAATACAATATTCGTGATAATACACAACCACAATAAAATTCCCTCATAAGAGTGGGTTTCCTTCTAGGGAAAAAAACCCTAAAAATAACTTCTACTGTCAGATATTCAATCTTATAATGAATGGTCCAGATTGACTATGAAATTACAATATTTTACAAGAAATTTTTTCTCAATATGTTGCCCCCCCACCTGGATCCCCTTGAGAAAGTTGTGGGGGGGAAGCCCCCCCACACCCACCATTAGGTAATGGGGTCCAAGAATGACTGAAACAAACCTATGAATCAGGAAGATAATCAGGATCCACAACCAATAATCCCCACTTGGAGACTGATCACATCAACTCCACTATTGTTGTACTTTCTGGACTATACTCCACCTTGGACCTGGAAAATTTCTCATCTCCACCTTCATGATTGAATACCAACTGAAACTGAGCAAGAACTCAGTTTCTCCCTGGTTACTCCCTTTTTTAACATGTCTGCATGATTCTTTCTAGTATGTATCTTTTCCAACTCCAAATGTCCATCTTCCAAGAAATATCCTATGAAATGGTACCTAAGTTGTATATGCTTAGTCTTTGAATGGAAGGTTGAGTTCTTTGCAAGATGAATGACACTCTCACTGTCATAGTACAACCT
>CBVK0101282260.1:0-19790 GCA_900067695.1 Picea abies | reverse complement strand
TTGTAAAAGGCCCTTCTAGGTGTTGTTCCACTGTCACAACCACTTGGTCCAGTTGTGAACGTTGTCCCTTGATCTCTTCAAATACCGCGCAGGCTTCATCCTACACCAGTTGTAGCCTCTGTGTGACTTCCATTACTCTGCTCTGGATGGAAGTAATCTACTACTAGACCGCGCACTGTTCTTATGATCTCTTCATTCTCTCGACCGCAGTGAGTGACTTCATCTACGCTTGTACTGATACTGCCTGCTACTGTGCCTCCTGTAGCTGCGCTTCCAACTTCCTAATTTCCGGGTCTTCCATGAGGTGTTCGTAGGTCTGCGCACTTCTATTGCTTAGCTGCTTGCATTATGAGGTGAGGACTCTGATCCTTTCCACTGTGATCTTAGCGACTTCCTCCATCTGATCACGTACTTCCTGTAGAGTGCTTGGTACTTCTTGAATCTCCAACTCTATTACCCATGCTTGAAGCTGCTGGATGGCCTCAACGAGCTTCATCACTTGAACCTTGAATGCCTCATGTTCCTCCTATGCCAAGCCTGGCACAGAGAAAAGTTCTTTGCTCACCACTTCTTTGACTGCAGTCTGCTCTGTGAGCAGCTGGTCATTTTTCGTCTGTATTTTCGCTTTGTATTCCTTGAGCATCACCAGAAACTCATATTTCTCGTTTTCATATGCGTTTACATGGTACCACACAACTCGTAGTTGCTCCAAGATCTCCTCTTTTTCTTTATTTAGGGATTCTGTGGCCTATTCCTTTTCTTCTTGGAATTGCTGAAGCCAAGCCTTTGTTGCATCTGCCAGTCTTTGAAGTTGGGATGGTTCATCCCCCAACTCTGCAGTCTCCGACGAGGAAGGCGTAGTAGATACTGCATGACTCAATTGAATGGCTTGCTGAATTTTCGTCAGTTCCTTCTCAACTCTTACATACAATTCTTCTTTCTTCATGCCATATCTCTGTAATAAGTCCTCGGACGCATCCTCCATTGCTTCGCAAACTAGACTTATTTCATCCTACGTGAGCGTAGCCTGTAGCTGGGGCTTACTAGCACTGGTCTTCTTTCTTACTAAAGGTTTATGTGGATAAACCTTCCTCTTCTTTGATGTCTCTTCCTCGGTAGGGGGATCCTTCGACGATGTAGCTTCACCTTCTCCTTGTTTTTCTCCTTCTTCCCATCCTACTTCTTGATTTACTTCATCTGCTCCTCCTCATGTGGGCAAGCCAGGTTTAATTTCTTTCGAGGCACTGTCCTCCTCATCAGTCTATATGTTCTGAAATTCCTCCTTTTTATTTTTCTTCTTCACATTGGTCTGTCCTGCATGCTCGAACCGGGTGTCCAAGGGGCTTCCTATGATGTCAGGGTCGGAGAGTTATGCATCATCAACCAGTACCAGGAACTCCACTGGCCACTCCTTCATGATCTGTTCCATGTCTTTGTTGGTCAGCTTATAATAAGACTGTAACTCTTCCTTACTCTCGACCCTGCACGCAGTGATATAAATAAAGTGTGGATCTATGCAAAACTTAGCTAGTGGTTTGTACTGGTACAGAGTATGCGGTGTCATGCGCGGGAAAGACTCGATAGCAATCTATAGTTGTTGATAGTAGGAATGGAATACTACGTTCGACTGCCATTGCTTCGACATATCATTCATATACCATAAGGTAGAAAATATAGCTTCCAGTGGCTCTGATGGCTTGATTTCTGGAAAAGATTCTCCCTCCGAAATTTTCCAAGCGACAAATTCGATCAACACAAGCAACCGGCTGAAATGGAACTCATATCCTTGATCCTACGCTTTGCGACAGTCTTTCTCGAGCTCGTTGACAAGGTAGCTCGCCCAATTCATTTGCATCCCCTCCACGCATTTCCCTGCGAGGTCCACCACGAACCCAGTGACCTGCGTGGGGCAGTTCTTTCTAACGAGCTTTCCAACTATGAGTTGGCAAGCTAGGTGCACTGCGCCATCCTGGATAAAGGCTACCTTGTAGGCTCACTTTCCCTTCTTAACTTCTCTGTATGCCTCCTTGATGCGCTGTGCCAAGGATCGATCTGAGGTCTTCCCTGGGTAGAACTGTCGAGGGTATGGTCCATGCATGCTCAGTCTTGTGATCATATGGATCAATGCCATATCCACAATAATGTGGCTGTCGAGCCACAAATATCCTCCATGATAACACAACAAGAGGAGTTTAACGTAAGCGTTAACCTCCTGATGTCGGCCAAAATGAGGGATCTTCATCACGTTCAGTATCGTGGACTGCGCAAGATCCTTAATCCAAGGCTGGGAGACTATGCGAGGCTTCTTCCCAGTGGTATTCATCAGGTATCTGTGGGGCGCGAGCATGGCATGGTTCTTTCTGTCTCCAAGGTTGAAATCATTGTTCTTCAATGTTGGGATATGTCCTAACTGGGTTCCAACTACGTGTATTCCCTTCAGAATGTACGCGGTGATAAATGTGTATTCGAAGTCCCATGGAATGCTGTTGTGGTTAACTGCGCTAGCCAAAGGCGAGATGTAGTCCAGTAAGACCGAAGGGATCTGCTTCGCATTAGTCAGATTTTCGCAGTGCTTACTTCGCTTCTCAGTCGCAGGGTTGACATGTTTCGAACGTCGTCCAGTCGAAGGGGAAGCTTGCATTCCCCTGGTCAACGATTCATGTACTCCCTTAGACATAACTTTATCAGCCATAAACATATTCATAACCTTTTTGACGGGTTTCTCTAGCTCAGTGCGCTCAACCGACATTGTCACTGTTAACAAATAAGTCAGGGTAGGTGAACAGATAGCGGGGTAAACAACAGATGGCGAGGTATGATATCACAACTTGACACACACAATCACTTCGTTTCTTGTCTCAGATAATCACGGGTGGTAAAAAGTGGTCCTGGTGCAGCGTTCGACGGGTTAAATAAGCAAGCATCGTAACAGATTTCTCCAACGGACAGGGATGCATCAATCAATGTGAATCCATCCGTTATGGCACGGTCTCAACGTCCAATGATAATGTATCAATCCATAAATACATTTCCTAGATGTTCCAGAGTGTTGTTCTAATGCTCAGGGTTCCTTCAACGGTCATATAGCTTCGCTAGGGCGAAGTCCCATTCTGCGTGGTTCTGCTGTTTCGGCGAGGTTCAAATCCTGCAAAACTACCTCCTGCGAAGTTCCAATCTGTGAAATCTTCCATCTGTTCTCCGTAACTTTTTGTAGATTTTCCAACTTAGCTTTCTTCCTTCTGAGCTTCCTTGCCTTCTTTCCTATGATTTGATTCTCTCTAACTGCTTCTGGATTTCTCTTTCCATCCTTATTCTTATCTTCTCCTAGCAAAGTGACTTCGCACTGCTGATGTGCTCTCAAAAGGTTCGAAGTTAATATCCCTTTTCTTGCTATTTCCTTGGTGGATATACTTCTTTCTTGCATGGATAGGTCCTTCAAACCTTCTTGTGTTCTTTCAACATCGATAACTAATTCTCTGGTCTTCTGTAGCTTCGACTCAACTTCTCGTTCTTCTATTAGTCAATCTATTTTTCTAGCTATGAAATCCCTTAGTTCTTAACTTTTATTTTCTGTAGCTTTTTCCTCTGATTTCCTTCTGATTTGATCTTTCTCAATCCAAGTCTTACCTAGAAAGAGGGGGAAAGGGGCATTGTTCTCAACAAACCTAATAACTTCAAATTCTTCTTCAGTCGATGTTCGATGGATTATAACAGGTACATTAGTAACTCTACCACATAGGGTTATCATCTTTCCTTTAAACAAACCTATTCTTCCCAATGAAGGTACCATAGCGGGATTTTCCAAAATTTCCCAAGTGTCTTCTGTCATGATATTCACTTATGTCTCCTCATCCAGGACACAGTCTATGTCGAAGTCTCATATTCTTGTATCAATGCGTTGTTTTTCTTTCATGATCTCTGGTAATCTGACATCTTTGCGATCATTCATTACTTCTTTTAACTGTACTAACATAGTCTGAGCTTTCTCTGATTCTTTCTCTTGATGATTCTTTAACATGCTCTTATTCTCTTGATATTTTTCTTGTCTCATATTCATCCTTTCAACTTTAGCAATCATTCTTGGACAATCCTCAACTTCATGACTAACAATTTTACAACAAAGACAAATATGACCTACACCAGGGCATTCCTTAGCAATATATCTTGGTATTCTGCAGTTATAACATAATGTCAATCCTCTCTTTCTTTTAAATGTTACCCAACCTTTCCTGTATTGCTTACTAGGATCACAGTGCTGAGCCTGTAATTTGTAAAAAATCTTTCTAGGTTCTTGCATCCACTCCTTAGTCCAATTTTTTTTTCTATGCATAGGAATAACATATCTTTCTCTATTTCTATCAAATTTTTTCAAATCAACTCTTTCTTCTAACTGTGCCCTAGATTTTGGACTAGGACAAAATCTATCAAACTTACCTAGATTCATGCTTTCAAAACAAAAATTTCCACTTATCTTACTCTATCCAAGTACAAAGATTTACCTCTTTCAAGATCTTACCTATTTTCTTCAGATTGAGTTTCTTTCTTAGCACAGCTTCGCAAGTTAAGTAGAATACTGCACACTACAACAATAGATCTACGCACAAAGCTTCTATTTTCTTTACTTTAGTTCCCAACAATCACAGTTTCAGGTCTCGACATCGAAACCATTTTTTGGCACAGGGGCAGATCCAGGGTTGAATGCTTCAACAATGCACCAACAAAACCCTAACTACCGGCCCTTTCGACAACACTTGCGAAGCAGGCGAAGTCTCACCCGAGGTAAAGGCAGGGGGGGTTACAGGACTTAGGTGTCTGTAACCAAGTTGGGACACTGATTTGTGATTATAAATACTTCGCAAGGTACTTAAGAACAACATGCATTAGTTATAAACTTCATTTACATCACAGAACAAACCCTAAGTATAAATCGATGCAGTAACAATGAAAAAATACACATCGCACTTAGCATCATACATGAGATCTAATACATTCAACATATACAAAGCATTAAAAATTCATAGATCTATCTTTCATTCATAACATTCAATGCATTAATCAGATTCACAGCATAAACATTATAGCACAAAGAAAACCATCAACACAAGATTTACGTGGTTCACCCCAATGTGGGGCTACGTCCACCAACAACTTCTTCTTCTTTATTATTTTTCAATCTCTTACATCCATCCGCTCTTGTGCACTAAGCCACAGGGCCAAGCTTCGTACTAGACATGTGATCTGCGCACTAAGCATCGGATCCACCTTCCCAAAATCAGGTCAAGGCACGGAGCCAACTCCTCTATTATGCACAAAGCTTTACATACACAATCTGTTGCACAAAGCAACTCAGAACTACTTGCCTCTTTCACTTAGCTACTTACACCGCTTTCTTATCCCATACATCGCTACTTCTACATTACATTCCTTCTTATTTATACTTTTACATCCCTTACAAAAAGGCCTAAACATGGGTAAACCCATGGGTCAACATCCTCTAAACCCTAATACCCAAAACCCTAGTGAACCCCTTGCTGGGTCCACAAAACAAGTGAGATCCCACGATATCAGCTCCGCCTGGGCGCTCCATCTTCAACTAGCTTGTCGAAGTACAAAAGTGGTCAAACCGGACCAATGTTTCCTCAAAACTTGGTCGAGGGCCAACACCAACTTATCTCTTACTCATCTAATTGATTGCTCCACCGAACATCTTGAACACATATTCATTGGTCGGCCTTCTTTGATTGAGATATCCATCCCAATCGACGTCGACAAAGCCATGTACATTCACTTTCTTGTCAATTTCAGGTTTCACTTGGTAACAAATTTCATATTATGTTGTGCCATGCAAGTACTTGAACACTCTCTTGAAAACAATTCAATGCTCTTTCCCATGTGTCGACATGTACCTGCTTAATACTCCCACACCATGAGCAATATCTAGTTGAATGTAGACCATTACATACATAATACTACCAACAATAATAGCATAGGGAACATGTGCCATATCCTCTATTTATTCTTGTGTCTTTGGACACTGTTCAATAATTAGTTCCCCCCCCATAGAAATTGGTACCATGATCGATTTGCAATCCTGCATGTTGAAATGTTACAAGACTGTTTCAATATACTTTCTCCAATTTAACCAAAGTTTTCTAACTTTGCGATCTCTCTTGGTCTCCATTCCTAGAATAAAGTACACAACACTAAGATCCTACATGTCAAACTTAGAGGATAGATTCATATAAACCTCCTTTATAGCTTCCATGTTATTTCCAACCAACAACATTTCATTGACATACAAAGCTACATATATGAAACAATCGCCTTCTGCCTTGGAATATACACAATGGTCAACCTTACTTCTCACAAATCCCAAACTAAGGATGTACGTGAAAAATATCAAGATCAAGTGTTGCAGCTAGAGACATTAGTAGTCTAATGAAAGTAAATTTTGCAACAAGAGAGGAAATCTCACCAAAGTCGACTCCCTTGACTTGGGAATACCCTTTTGCTACTAGTCAAGCTTTGGACTTCTCGACTTGACTTACCGCGTTCAACATTTTCTTGAGCACCCACTTGCTACCAATGGGTTTTCTTTCATTAGGTAGCTTGACCAAATCCCATGTCTCATTCTTGTGCAAGAATTTCATTTCTTCGACCATGACCTCCTTCCAAAGTTTACGCTCTATCGAGTTGACTGCCTCAGTGACCGACTTGGGCTCATCATAAATGGTAGATAACACAAATGTAGAATGGAAATCAAGTTGACTATACCTTTCAATTGGTTTCCTTACTAATCCAAACCTCCTTAGAACCGAAGTTGGTTTTTCCACCCCTTCATCTAATTCAATCGACTCATCTGAATCACATTCTTCGTTCCTTAGCTGAAAAACCAGCTTCTCTAGTTCTTTCTTTATTTGAGCCTATTCAATCCTAGAAGTTCCTTCGACTTCCCTCAAATATCGAATATAAACTATTTTCCTCAATACCATATCCCACAACATATATCCTTTCATTCCATCCTTGTACTCAATGAAAATACACTTGACTGCTTTGTTGTCTAGCTTGTTCCTCTTTTCCTTGGGAACATGCACAAATGCATCATAGCCAAAGACTCTAAGATGTGAAAGTGAAGTACCAAACCATATCTCACGTGGAGTCGATTCGACTAGCACTGATGAAGAAGACCTATTTACCAGGTTGACAAGACAAGGACCAGTCGAGTTGGTTAGAGTTGAGTCGTAGTTAGGTCGACTTCAAAGACATCAATGCTATTACATCTAGTCCAGTCAACATTTCCCAACAACTAGTACAAAGTTCCAATCCAAACTCCTTTCATTAATACCATCACTGCCTTGACCATTTTGCATGAATCCTTCTGAAATAGAGTGTGCACTCTTGCATCACTCAGTTTGCTGATATATATTATATTTCTTTCCAAACTCAGAATATGTAACACACTTGTAATGGTTCTACTCCTCCCATATTGTAGCATCAACTAGACTCTTCCTCGTCCAACAATTTTGGTTGTTGAGTCTTCCCCCAAGAATACATCTCCTCCTTCATATCTCTTATACTCACACAATCGATCCCTATAATGTGTCATATGAAAACATGCACCTGATTCGATCAAACAAATGTCATTCTCTGACTGTGTACTAGTCAATACCAAATACACATCTCCTCCTTTGTTTGGAGAAGTCTTTCCTCCAGTCAAGCAATTACCAGAATATCCGTGTCTTTTCTCACCAACATTCAAGTTGCAGTCCCTTTTGTAATTCCCAGCTTTACCGCACTTCCAACATCTTCGTTTCAACTAAACCAAGGATTTATATCTACCCTTTGATTTAGACCGTGAACCAAAGAATTTACCTTTACCTTTGTCGACCAATCAACCTCTCACCATCAAGGCATCCTTGTTCTATCCTTCCATGTTCTTCTGCCTCATTTCCTTCGATGACAAAGATGCGACCACATCTTCAAGCATTAATATGGTTTCACTATTCCCAATAGCCATGACTAGACTATCCCATGAATCTGGAAAATAACATGTCAGACTAATACATTTGTCCTCCTCGATGATTTTAATATCTCCTCCTTAGTGATTTTAATATCCACAAAGAATAACTGATTATCATAGTATTAAATGCATTCATGTGCTTTGTTATTTGGCTACCATCACTCATCCTCAGAATATACAATTTATTTCGAAGAAATAAATTGTTTACTAGGGATTTTGACTGGTACAAGCTTCCCAACTTGTCCCACAACTTCTTTGCATTGTCTTCACCTAAGACATTCAATAATACTAAATCTGTAAGACAAAGTTGGATCAAGCTCCTTGCCATTATTTCAAGTTTCTCTCATTCTTCCTTTGAAATACTCGTCGAAATTGTTCTAGGACTCATAACTACCCACTATTCTCTACCTACAAGGAGATATTCCATTTTAAGGTTCCACAACTCAAAATTCTAGCCATGAAATTTTTCGATCTCTATCCTCGAATTACTTTCCATTCTTTTAAGCACAAATTTAAATATCATTGCCTTACAACTCCCACTAGACCTAGGTTTAGCTTAGATCCAATATCTACTTAACCTTACTCTGATATGACTTGTACAAAGAAACACAACAAGCTTTGATACCACTTATAGAGAAAATAACACACACTAAACCAACCATAAAAGAGAAGACAAAATTAAACAAAAATAATCAATGACAATCACACAATACACAAATATTTTACCCTGGAAACCCTTAACTGGGAAAATCAATATTCCTTGAGTGGCTCCCACTCTCTTTTTGTCTTATTCATTCATAGAATAAAGATTTACATGACTAACCTTGGTCCACACCTAATACACAATCGTCATCCCACTCTCTTGCTTTTACACAAGAACAATCCTGTAGCCAATTCAACTTACATCTACATGACCATTACGTACCTCTCATTTGAGAGTTTAAAATCACTAAGAGTCAACCTTTTACAGTATTACAACACACAATATTTATAGGCTTTACTACATGCAAATCCCTAATTCATGGTGCCCAAAAACGTTTACAAACCCATGCAAACGATTGGCTGAAATCTCGTGAATCTCAGGATTTTGTTACAGTTGACTATTGAGTTGGATCTTCTAGTTGGATACTAGTTTACCATTTTTCGTCCTCCCGTTGACCTCCAGTCGTCTCGAGCTATCAACCCAACATTCGAATTAACTAGAACATTGACTTGACTTAACAATCCAGTCAAACGTTCACCCAATCGATCCACCTCGACTAGCTAGTTGATTTGATTGAGTTTTCACCGCAAAGAATATAAAAACCCAATAGGTATAACTCTCATAGATTTGAATTCAGTAGTCAAGTATGTTTCATATCTTATGTTTAACCCCAAAACACCCAAATAAACTCTCTCTGTTACCAATATGATATGTAAACCTCCTTATATCTTCTAATGGTCGGATCACCAAAAAAGATCTACAAACTACAACAACTACAATGAAACGATGGTCAATTGTGAAACTATTTTTTTTCTTTTTAGCACTTTAAACATGAAATTAAAACATACCAACTAGATTCTTGAACTATTGTAACAATAAAGAAAAAAAATAGCAAAGGCACACATATGGACACAAAATTTATTCTAGAAACCCAATGCTAGAAAACCAACAAGAAATCAAGGATTGTGCATTTTGTCTTCTACAATCCTCTATAATATGCTTATATCTCTTAGCTCTGTTAGTAACTCCTCTACACTCATGCTCATACTTGTAAGGGAAAAAATTACACCAAGCACACAATGCATTAAATCATAAATTTTAATAAAAAGGCACTAGCTAAGCTAACCAAAAAGATAAACAACTATAATAGCGTTCAAATCACAACTAAAATTAAATGAACAGTTGCGTGTAATAGATAAGTAGGGTAGACTGAAGAAAAACTTACCTAGATGACAACTAATAAGCTTTCCTTACAATGAGGATGATCAAGCTCTATCAATACAATCATGCAACTGACAACAAATGGGAAACCAAGCTTGGGGGACAAATCTCCTCCCAACCAATCCCTCGATTTATGACTAAAGGCCCTTGAGCTCTCAATCAATAAAACTATGCCAACCTCTCACAATATCACATGAAGTCCAAGACCCAAAATAAATTAACCCAAAGGTCAATATACCCTCACAACCTCCTCAACATTCATTACATAATAATTCTTCAATTGTATCCATGCATAGACTCCACTTGTCTTCCAAGCAATTATCTTTTATCTTTAGTTAATTATGCAACTTTAGTTATCTTTACTTTATTTCCACTTTATTTGAAGCTTTTATTATCTTTTCCTTTAAATTCCACTTTATTTAGTTTTAGTTGTTATTTTCTCTGTACCTCTATTATATAATTAGTTTATTGATTATTATTTGTTTATTTTTCATCACCAAAGTGAAAGACTAATTCAAATACATATAATATGTGGCATTACATACTTCCCCCCTTCAGGAAACTTCACCTTGAAGTTAAATTAAAGTATGTTAATTGTAGGTTATACTTCCTTCCTATATATTCCACACAACTACCCTCTATTGCAAATAATGTAAGAGCCTCCCAGGTGACTACAACATGTATTGAAAGTCCACATCATAACTCCTAGGAAGTGTGAGTACAACGGGAGCCATCTCCCCAACTTTAGACGTTAGGTTGATGGCCTGCAAACCTATACTAAGATCTATGGCCCAATGCCTTATTTGTCTAAATAGGCATATGGTCTAGTACACTAACTTGTGTACCCCAAGCATATCGAAAGTCTCACCTAAACTTCCTCCCCAACTCCAACCAGATACCCAACCTTAGCCATTGAAATTCCAACATCACAACTCCATCAATGAGTACAAGTCTAACTCTTCTTCTAGAATTTCGACATTGGGCACTCTAACCTCCTCAAGAATGGTTCCATGTCACACCAAGTATCAAGTAAGGTAAAATAATCATTTCCATATGTTTATTGATTGTTTTTTCCCAACCCATAAGGTGTTACTTGTAGAGATTCTCCTTTGTAGGTATGGTCTCCCACAAGATCATTGAATGAATTAGGCCCATGGGTAGATTTCCTATCAATCACTATTTCACATCATACAACCAAGGAATTGTTTATAATCATAACATCATCATCCCATTATGCATAGAAAAGAACCATATGCTAACTATTATATGCCGTCATAAGAACACAACATCATCACAACATCTTGAACAGTAAAAAAGCACATACTAAGCATGCCATCATAAGAACATCATGGACATCATAACTGCATAACATCATGACTGCATAACATCATGAACATGATAATCATCTCAACACATAGCATATGTGAAACAATAAATTTTTTATGAGCACTCCTATCATGATTATTAACTCAATGTATAACATATACTAAAACATCATGAACACTCCTCTCACAATTAGTCAACAAAATCAAAGTCACCATTATGACTACATATATAAGTAATGATTACTAGATATCACATCTAATACAAGAAAGGCCATCGAAACACTCATCTTGTACATTGATCCTCTCTTATTAAGTTTATTAGTCGAGGTCGACTTTGCAAAAGGTTATCATGATATACTATGAGTGTCATGTGATATTATCAAGATACTGATTATCTTTTGATTATAATTTCTCATCCTACAACAAGAAGATTGATATTATGGGGTATGTATAATCAACACATCAATCAGATGCTAGAGTTTTCATATATTTTCCTCATCTTAGTACATTGCCAAAACTTTCAAGTAATCCCCTATCATCTAGAGTTGTAGCAATATAGGCACGTGTCCTTATCCAAACAATGAAATTCAACAATAAGTTATTAATGGGATTAATGACATGCCTTAAATCATTGAACTAAAAATGAAATTTCCATGTCTATCATGATATTATTAAGTGCATCTATCATTAACTCACTATATTGATGGTATGCTTGTAGCACAATATATCCTTTGGTCCTTCCCCAAGATTATAATGTCATAACACATCTTTGGCTTAACTTGTTTTGAGGACTGCTATACCCAATACCATGTAAAGAGTTGGACACTAAGTCATCATTATTTAAGTTTTCTATCACTTAATCCAATTACACCAAGGAATGGTTCAACCCTAGCGATTTATCCATTACAACAATTATGATTTAATCACTTGAAACATCCAACCTACCATTAATGAAATCCATATATTGTCATTACTTCCCCTAATAACAAGTATCCATATCTAAATATTTTTCTGACTCATACAAGATATCATGCCAATTAATTCAACATGGTTGTCATGCTTATAAATTTTCATACACATAGTTAACAATTTTGATCACTCATTTGAGCTCACAATAATTAGGACATACCTAATTGAGGTTAAGTATAATTAGCATTTATTATTCATGACTATTCAACGTCTCCTAAAAATTGAAGTCCAAATATGTCGTGATGATTGCTCTATTTCACAAATGAGGTAGGAAATTACCCAGTGACAACTACTTGACACTTCCAAATGCATCAATGTTCACAACCTTGTAACCTTTTTACTTTATGCTATCATACACATCACACTACATCATCAAATAATAACTACATACATCAACCATCAATCCATAATTAGGGAATTCAATCACCTTACTTTATAAACATAATCGTAAGTTTTAAGCAACAACCATACTTACCTAGAACAAATAAAACCATGGAATGAAACTATGTTCCTTCTCACACATATACATATATCACATGTAACCATTGTGGTTCAGTTTCAAAAGGATTTGCTCACCTGATCCAAAATACACAACCAATTGTTGGAATGAAAGCTTCTTACTCTTCATGCTAGCTTTAAGCTCATCAATCTCTCAGACTCATCCTATCTGATAGTCTATTTTCCTTTCCCTTGAAGGTCCATAAACCTAAAAGAACACACTGGTTATGCTTAAACTTTTAAACCTTGAAACCTTCACACTAGTCTATAACTTATCATCACCCCACCCATTGTGAGCGATATGGCTCATGATTTCCTATCTTAACACCTTAAAGTTCAAACTCAACATAAAAATTATATGAGTCATCACCATGACCCTTACTAACAACCCTTAATCATCATTCATGTTGTTTAGTCCACTCATCAATATCATTAAGGAAGAGAGCTTACAACTTGCTTGCAGTAATTTCCCCACCTCGTAATCAATAAAGAGGAACCCCTTCGTTATTTTTACATGAATTTATCCTTGGGATTTATTACAATTCCATAATCCCCCTGGCACTTCAATGTTATCCATTAGGTATACACCCCAAAGGGAGTCATATGAGCTTTTGATTATTTTTTATAATTCTCATAGTTCCATATTGTTATTTAGATTGAGCACCCTACTCAACTATCACTAATATTTGACTAGCTTAGAGAATACCACCTTTATGGTAAGGTGTTTCCCCCCTTCTACTTGTGGAAGTAATCTTGACTTGTCTTTTTCAACTACCATTCTGCAGGTATTCATGGGTTCATTACCTTTTTAATATAATCTCATTGCACCCTCTGAAATTCCTTTTAATGATTTGCATCATCATCTCAATCATTCAAATCAAATTGGTTAATTCACATTATTTTATTCTTGATAGGACATTGTCCTTATTTGGACCTTATAGTAATTCTTATCATGTTTCCTATCTAGGAGACTTTTGTGACCCAACAACAACTTTCCAGAGGGTTACTCATTCAAGGGATACTTCAAGAGTTCTAGGTTATACACCAAACACCTAAATATAATTCAAATAGAAGGATAAATAACTATGTACCTTGAGAATGAGATAGAATAATGAATGAGAAGCCTCTTCAAGGGGACAACCTCCTATCACAACATAAAAAATGCACAAGATGAGATGATCTCTAAAACTAGGTATCCTTAGTATGTTGGATTACTGAGAGGGGGGGGGTGAATCAATGATAGAGTTTTTTAATCCTTTTTAACCACAATATGCAAGTATTATTTATATTTGTGATCAATATAACATTATCATCCAATAAGTGCAGAGAAAATAAACCATGAACAAATGAACAATCATACACATACACAGTACACCAATATTTTTACATGGAAGCCCAATGCAGGAGAAAACCACAAAATGCTTTTTCTTATATGTCTTTAAGATTACATTTATTGGAAGCATTGAATTCCTTTGTTCTCTAGCTGCAACTGGAAGGAGGCTCCGACCCCCTATATTTTTCAGGCTACAACCCGAGGGAAGATACAACTCCCAAATTCTCTGGATACAACTAGAAGGAGGCTACAACCCCCTATGTTCTCTGGCTACAACTGAAAGGTGGCTACAACCACCTATCCTTGCCCCATCCTTCCGCCTTGAAATATAAGTGTCAAATGAACAAACCACTACCACACTATCAATATGTGATATACCACTATAAACCTATACTACTAACCTGTAGCCAACCTGTACCACTACCCTGTAATCAACCTGCACCTGCACTGAGCCTGTACCAACCAAAAAACACATATACATGACCTATCTATTTTGCAACATGCATATGTACCTGCCCTATCTATACTACAACTCACATATGTACGTGACCTATCTTTTATGCAACCTACGTATGCCTTCTAAAAACTAGGATTCTCTTCTAAAAAATTCTGACCCTCTGCAACCTCTTTCACATCAACCTGCAACCTATCACTGTGTCCATACTGTAACTGTATTGTATGCATACATCCTCATACATATCCTTTACCCAAAGCATCTATATCTCTCTCTAGTCATGTGCCATATAAGTGTGTGTAATCATGAACACGTATAATAACTTTCACATGAACTAGACATTAAAACCTTTCCGATATTCAACCTCTCAATACTTTAACCACTTCAAAAATACAATATCTCAACCATGTATCACAAGAAACCACAACCAGATGCCAAGAAATGCAAGATGCGCGTTGACACTAACAAGATATATCAATGATAAATATTGAATATACCAACACTATATTTCCATAAATCTGAATTATACAGAAGGTCCCATGCAAACACTAATATCTCTAGGGAAAATCCTCAAACCTCCATAACCATTTCTCATGTATACAACAAAATCCAACTACTCATAGAAATAAGACAAACCTTTTGAACCAATAGATAGATTTGATGTACCTGATCATTGTAAACCTTCATGGGATCTTACTTTCAGACTCTAGACACCCAACATCTTCATCTTCTCAAGTTTCTAGGGATTTTATTTCATGTACGTGCCCTAATATACTGCTAGCCTGCGTACATATGCGCCCTACTCCACTGCAACCCATGTACACCTAAAAAATTAGGGTTTTTTCAATATTTTCTGTAATTCCAAAACTTTCGCCGTCAACCCTTTGTTCTACCTTAGACTTGCGCAATTTCAGATATATCAATGAGTACCTGTAATAAAAATTACACAATAATAGATATTCAATGTGCTCAATAAGTGCTAATGAGAGAACCTTTCTCTCTTATTTATACTTCCATGTAGCTTCCTCAAGGGGTTACCTTCTAACCAACTTAACCCAATTTCCTTCTTTTAGGGATAACCCACTTCTAACCACTTGTCCACTTCTAACCCACTTTGCTACAAATAGTAAATTCTCCACTTCTAGTTGCAACTAATTTATTTATAATTATTTTCTTATTGCAACAACTTAACCCATGATTAACTCCTAGTTTTACTCACTTGACTAGTCAACTTCTTCTAGGAGCTTCTAGAATAATTTTGACTTCTTTGACCTTCTAGATAACTCATGAGGGTTTTCCAACTTCATAGGGCCATAAATCTCTAACTGGAGGAGTTATGTGGCATTCCACATATCACTGGAAATGGCATGACATGTACTAGCCATCTAGAATAATCTTACCTGCAAATATATTAAACTTCATACCATTATACATCAATCAAATTGAAGTCCCTTAACCATACTATTTGGGCTACTAGAATTTTCTACTGGACTTGCTTCAAGGGTTGACATCAATGACAACCAACCCAATTAATCAACATAGTACATATAGGATACGAAAGGTACACTTGTATTTAAAGGGTCTACTCAACCAATAAGGACAACACTAATATAACAAGAGAAACATAGTAACTCAATATCTAGGGCTTGACATGCCCCTCCGCTTCAAATAAGTGTTGCCCTCAACAATTGATTAATTGTGGATGTTTATACATGAAGAAATCATCTTCCCATACCACCTATTCTATTGGTAGGTTCTTGTTCTTGATGAGGTACTCAGCAATTACTCGATTTCATAGTTGCTTGATCCATGTTTTGAGGATTTTTTTTGGTTCTAGTGTGATTTTCCCTTCTTTATTTATCTTTGGTAAAACAGTCTAAAATGGGATCTTATCATCAATTACCTTCTTTAAGAAAGAAACTTGAAAAATTTGATGTATATGTGAATATGGATACAAGTACAATTTGTAAGCCATAGTTCCAATACTCTACGAAACCTTATAAGGACCATAGTACTTGGGTGCTAATGTATTCCCTTTTTTTGTTGCTTAAGAGACATTTGTTTGTATGGTTGTAGCCTAAGAAATACCCAATACCCCACTTCAAAATCCCTTTCACTAGGATGTTGATATTCTTATTGTTTCATTATATTTAGTGATATCACAAAGTTGTCCTTCAATAGTTGGAGAATCTCTTGTTAGTGCTCTATATGGTCCTCCACTACTTGAACCTTCACTTTCCATCTCATTGATTATGTGATGGACATAGAATGATAGGAAGAAAGTGCCATAAATGGGGACATTTTTTATGAAGTATGGAAGCACATGTTTCTCCACTATTCTTCCAACAACAACCACTTGACCTATTGTGTCTGTTTATTAGATGCAAAACAACGAAGATATCCTTCTAGGCATGTATTCACATCACTTTTCCCATTATATTTAGGATGGTAAGAGGAGTTGTGAGCCAATTGAGTACTCAAACAAGAAAATAATTCAATCCAAAAATTATCAATGAAAATTGGATCTTTATCATTTACATAATCTTGGGGATTCCATGTAGCTTATGAACTATTTTCATGAATGTTGTTGCTACTATAATTGCTTTAAAAGGATGAGAAAGAGAGCAAACATGGGCATGTTTTTTGATTCAATCCACCACTACCATGATGACATTTTTCGTTTGGAATTCGATAGACTTATAATAAAATCTATTGAGACCTCTTCCCAATGTTGAGTTGGTATGGCCAATGGTTGTAGTAGATCCGTGATATTGATTGTATCTCCCTTATTTAATTGGAAAAACAAACATTCAATCACAAAATTTTGAACATCAATTTTAAGACGCTCATAGTAAAATCCTTCTTGATCCCATGGTAAGTTTTCAATAATATTGAATGTCATCCTCCTATAGGAGAAGTGTGCTATTCAAAAAGGACCTTCTATTTGAGTTGAGAATTATAACATAAATATAGGTGATCTTGATACCATAGTGAAACATTCTTTCACACATATTTGTCTAATGCACTAGGGTCATCTTGTAGTTGTTGAATGATCTTCCATACCTTTTGATTGTGCTTCAATTCTATCCTTGCTTCTTCCACCCAATCAGATTGTGAAATGGAAATAGCATAAAGTAATCCCTATGTATCTTCTTCTTTCCTTGAAAGTGCATATGCCACCATAGTTTGTTTTCCTTTTTTGTAGATAATTTCAAAGTCATAACCTAGCATCTTTGTAACCCATTTTTGTTACTTTTTTGAATATAATCATTGTTCCAAGAAGTACTTCTGACGATTATGATATATTTTAACCTTGAAGTGTCTTCCTATTAGGTAAGGACATCCTTCCTTAACTACATGTAGTATCACCAACATTTGTTTTTATAAATGGGTTTGAGTAAGTTCTTTCCTTTAAGCTGGTGTCTTTCAAAGGCAAGGGTACTTCCTTCTTGCATTAAAACTGCACAAATACCATGTCTTGAGACTTCAAACTCCACAATAAAGGCTTTTTTGAAGTTGGGTGTGGCCAAGACAAGAGTTGTTCAAATATCCTCAAGTTTCTCAAAAGATATGGTCACTTCTTGAGTCCAAGAAAATGATTCCTTTTTTAATAACATTGTTAGAGGTGTTGTTATTTGACCACAATTATTGACAAACTTGTTGTAACAACTCATCAATCCTAAGAATCCTCTAAGATTCTTCAAGGATTTGGGAATTGGTCATTCCATCAAAGCTTTAATTTTTTTAGGGTGCATTTTGACTCCTTCATGAGATATAATATGACCCAAATATTCCACTTCATGAACCCAAAGGAACACATGGAAGGATTTGCATTTAGTTGTTATTCCTCTAATAGTGTTAATACCATGTCAACATGTTGAACATTCTCTTACCAATATTTCAAGTAGGTTAACATATCATCAAAAAATACCAACACAAATTTTATGAGGAAGGGTTTGAAAATATATTTCATCAAGCTTTGAAATGTGGAAGGTACATTAGTAAGGCAACAAAATCACTGAAAACTCATAATGAACTTCATGTGTTATAAGGGCTGTTTTGGGGATGCCTTTCTTGCTTCATTTTGATTGGATGATATCCTAAATACATATCCACCTTGGTAAAGAAAATTTCTCCTTGCAATCCATCTAATAATTCGACAAGAATATGAAACTTATATTTAATGGTTATTTTGTTGACCTCAACAAGAGGCTTCCTAAGATGGCCACAAACTCCAATCAAAGTCACATTTATATTAAGAGAGGTTGACCTAAATATTCTAAGTCTTGGCTAAACCATTGGAGAATGGAAGAGGAAATCATTCTACAGAATATTGATACCATAAAAAATACTATCATGTCTAAATTTAGGAAATATTTTGGTGCAGGAAAGAATTAGATGATAGGAAAAAATTAAGATACTATAAATAGGTCATTAAACCCAATCTAGAAGATGAAAAGTATATTTATGTTATAGCTAGCTTAAATAAGACAATCAATATTGTTAAACTAAGAATGAATTCTCATGAGATCCATAGTGAAACAAGGCATTGGATAATGCCTAAAATGCCACGGGATGAAATAATGTGTCATATTTGTAATACCAAGAAGGTGTTTAGGGGATTATTTGCATTATTTAATGCCATGGGCACTTGAATATGTAATTCTGTTTATATTAATAAAAATGCATAATTTTTTCCTTGGAAAAAAATATACTAAGAAGGTGGAGGATGGAAATCATTTTCTCTTAGAATGTCCTATGTATGCCCACATTAGATCTCAATTTCAAAATATTTGTAACACTACCGACCTTCCTAACTTGTTAACTCATCAAAACTATGGAGATTTAGTAAAGCTTCTCTCTAATATTTTCTAGCATAGAAATAAAATGCTAAAGCAAACCAATTAATTCCTTATGAATTTTCTTAAGGCCTGATAAAAAAAATTGGTCTTAGTGGATGATAACCATCACACACACACACATTTTCCAAGTTACAAAGCTCGAGGAAAACCCCCATGTATTCCCCCTAATTTTGAGGATGGTACCTAGGGTAAACCCTAGAATCTTTAGGGAACAAGGCTGGTGAACAACAAGACTCAGAGCCATTATAACATTATACTCATTATGAGCTCAACATGTCAATTACAATAATTGAACTCAAGTGGGGAGTATAACAATCATTCCTCCCACCCATTTGAGCCAATCTCAATTAACACACACACACACACACACACACACACACACACACACACACACACACACACACA
>CBVK0101282248.1:0-11930 GCA_900067695.1 Picea abies | reverse complement strand
AGCCACCTGATGTTGTATGGTTGTGGGTGTGGTGTTGTCGGAAAATCCAATTGCTTGACGTCCTCTGCTAAGACAAGGTTATTTTGGCTTCCACTTTCAACAATGAAATGCAGTGGGGTCCCCTTCACCAACATCTATAAATGAAAGAGGCACTCCCCCTCCTCAGGCTCCTCTGGTTCTTCTGGTTGGATTGTTGTGGTTGCGATTGTAGCAGTGGGTTTTGCATCAATGATCTATTACCTTTTAATGTTTTCTGAATCAAATTCTGAGTCGGGACTCAATTCTTTTTCTTTGAGCTCGACCACCAATGATTGTTTCGAGCGACATTCANNNNTTCTTTTTCTTTGAGCTCGACCACCAATGATTGTTTCGAGCGACATTCATAGGTATCGTGCCAAGTGATTTTGTGGCAGTTGCACCACTTTCCAGTGTCCTTCTTTGTCTTCTTGTTACCCTTCTTTTATTGTGGCTTGGATTGGTTGTCTCGAGGTTGGTCTTTATGTGAGTTAGGGCCACCTTTACCATACTTCGGTTGTTGTAGATTTGCAAACCCAAACTCTCGCTTGTTTTGTTGCTTAAATTTTTGCTCGATCTTGACAGTATATCGATAATCAGCTCCCAGTGACGAGATGTCTAGGAACTCCATTTCTACTTTGATGCACCTGTGTAGACCCCCACAATATTTTAGAACCAGATGTCGCTCAGAGTCTTTGATACCCAGCTTTGATACCCAGCTTGGTGTGCAAGGTATGGAAGGTATTTGTGAACTCTGACACTGTTTGGCCCCTCGCTTGAAATAGTGTGGTCCATCTCATGTACTGGTCGTCATAGTTTCCAGCAGGGTATTATTGTTCCTTAATGACATCCATAAAAAATCCCCAAGTGGGTTTGACCTAACACGTTCCAGACTCTGTGGAATTTTGCTCACAGTAAGTTTCCTACCAATTTTTGACATGGGGGACATCCTTAAGGAGCACAAAGGTAATATTTTATCTATCAGAAAAACTTTGGACAAAGAAACAACCTTCTAGTAGGTTTAACCACTTTTCCAAAGCATCTGCATTTATCTAAACTGTACCTTGAAAGGGGTGGTGCTTCCAAAGTGTTTGTTTGATGAAGATGTGTCTGTCGTTGTCGATAGTTGTCGAAGGATTTGGGAAAAATTATCCATCATTTCGTCCCTTTGTCGCATGAGGGCTTCCTCGAGCAACTGATTGATACGATCTTCTGCTTTGTCATCCCTCTTTTCTTTTGTTATGGGAGGTTTCTTGGGTAGGCAAGAGCAGTTGTCCTCAAGAGAAACAAGATAGAGACTCAACTCTATATACCCTGATCTCATCGGGGGCATGCACTAAGAACGACAAGGAGCAGATTGCTCTGATACTGCTCATATGGATTGTAGAAGGGACGAAAATGGGAAATAGGCGATTAAGGTGACAAAATAGAGTAAATGCGGTAAAAATTACATAAGGAAAATAATGTGGCAATAAATAATCTTTTTATTAAATGGAAGAATATTTAGGACTACATCATGAATGAAATATATCATATCATCTCCTTTACAATGGGAGGTCCGTATAAATAGTAATTACGGGGTCATCGTAGGAGTCACTTCTTTTTGTTATTTAATTGTTATTTCTTCATGTTTTTTCTTTATTTAATTGTTATGTGTTTTGTTTTTCAAATACCATGGGAAACTACCATGGGCTACAAAAAACCATGGGTAAATACCATGGGTGAATTCCATGCCATGGGAAAATGCCATGGTCTACAAAAAAAACCATGGGTGAATTTCCATGGGTTAAAAAACAAAACTACGCACATGGCTTTTCTCCATTTATTATTATTCTTTTTTTCCCACCAAACCATGGTGATTTGGTAGAAGAGGTGGATGGCCATCGATTTCCACTTGGATCAACAATGGAGCTTTTGTTGGTATTGTATGAAAACCTTAGTTTCCATCAGACACCAACAAATGGTTCCTTTGTCGAGACCTTTTTTCATAGGGAGATATATGTAGGATGAATATTCAGATTTATAAATATGTGATCCAAGATTGGTGGGAGAAAAAATTTAAGGATTTTGTAGCTTCGAAAGTCAAGATGTGGGAATGGAAACCTTGGATGTGTCGGGAGTTTGTCTTGTATGATGGTCCTTCTAACGATCAATATGAGGTTTTCTAGATTGAGTTTCCCATGAGTTTATAGAAGTGTTTGAAGCGGCCTAAAGAAGACATGGAGTATAAGAATCGACATAAAATAACCATACACTAGACTATTCAAAAATTGATTGCATTACAATGGTTGGATCACCAAATTACTCATGTTCTATATTTCTACGTAGAAAAAATGTGAAAGGGTACATAGTGGAATTTGTTGTGGAAAATTGTCAATCCTTTTCCAAAGCTAAAGTGGAGTTGAAGAAGGGAGCTTGGGGGTAGACTAGTGCCTGAAATCCCTCTTTGGATTAGGATATTCCTGGTAGAGAAAGGGATTTTACCCTTCACTCATGTTAATATGGTTGAGTAAATCCTGTGCATTATGGGGGGTGGTTGGAATGGTGTTGGTGAGTTATAGAAGGTAAGGAACTGGGATAATGGGGGCAGAGGGTATCAAAGAATAATGAGAGGGTTGAACAGGTTTTGAGGAGGTCAGTTATCTCAGATAAGTGGTGGATTAACCAAATGAATGCAGTAAGGAAGAGGAGAGAGAAGTTAGAGAGGGAAATTTATGATGAAGGTAGTAGTGAAGGAAGATTGAAAGAGTTGCAAAAATTGTGAAGATAAGGAGTGATGGCCAGCTCATGGTTAAGGGAGAGAGCGAAAAGTATGGAAAGAAGCCTAGTGAGAGGTAATAGAGGTTAAGGAGTGTTAATAGAGTCCTAAGGAACATGTATAAAGAGTTGAGGATGGATGCAACAAGCTAGATTAAAGAAGTGGAGCTAATCTCAGAAGGAGTTGTGAAACAACCCAAATCATGGGAATTAGTGGGTGTTGAACTTAGTAATGAATTAGATGGCATATTTGCAAATGTGCATCAATTGTTTCAAGAGGAGTAACCCCCCCAAAATGAAGTAATATTACATGATGCTAATGGAACCATACTAGATCCAACCAAAACTAAGGTGCTTTTAAATCGTAAGGTACATTTAGTAACTTTTTCTACTTTACATTTTCCTTTGCTTAATATTCAAGAGGTAGGAGTGGTCATATTTGAACACAACGAGGAGGGAGTAGTAATAGTAGTAGAAGATTGTTAAGCTCTGGATAAAGCCCCATGTTAAGCCATAGATACTGAGTTATTACATTTCTATTGTTATATTAGTGTTGTTGGCTAGACCCTTTAATTGTAATTGTACCCTTTGTCTCCTATATATACCAAGGAGACCGAGTTTTAGAAATCATCTCATCTTATACATTTGTTTAATTGAAAAATGAGGTTGCCCCCTCGAAGAGGTTTCACATTAACTATCCTACCTCTTTCTCAAGGCATGGAGTTACTTCTCTTTCTCTTTTTATGCTATCAGGATTTACACCTCGTGGAATGGCAAGGATTCAAGGAGGTTCCTCTCTAAGATACCCAAATTTCTAGGGTAAGGGAGAGGAAGATGTGGATAAACATTGATTTCTCTGTGAAGTTATCTAGAGATATAAGGGAATCCCATTTTCTTCTCGACTAATAATTTTTCAAACAACTCTTAGAGGAAGGGCATTGTAATGGTACATGAAGTTTGTAGATTACCCACCTGGTGGAGTGGATCTGACTCTAATTGAAGTTAAACAATAATTTATAACTGAGTTCCAACGTCCCAAGTTTGAACAACATAGTGTAGCATAACTAAATGAAATCAGACAAATAATTGGGGAGACAACATGGGAGTATGCTCAAAGTTTTTGATACGTCATGGGTAGGATTACATTTTGCATCCACGATACCAAACACAAGGAATGATTTATTCAAGGGTCACTTCCTTTGATTTTGATACCTTTAATGCAACATAATCTTGTTAATGCTATATAGGATTTAAAGAAAGCAATGAGAATTGAATCCATGATTGGGTATCCCGGCAATGTTAAAATTGCAATAACTAGTGCAAGCCCAGATTTATCCCAATTCCATAATCAAATTGTTGTACTCACAAAGAAGACACGAGAAATGACTACACCTAAGATTGATAGAGAACAAGTATGGTGTATTGAGTGTAATACTAGAGGTCACCATGCCTCTAAATTCCCACTATTACGAGGGGGATTTCCACCAAGCCCCCATGTGGGACCCTTTCCAGGAATACGTATAGGTGGAATTTTGCAAGTCACTTTGGTTGTTTAGTTTAATAATATCGCACCATATCAAGGTCCACCTCTTACTCGGAGTTCATAGACCATGAGTATTGTAAGATTTGTAGGACATATGGCCATCCTCCTAGACACTTCCCTATTTTGCAGAAGTATTCTTTTGTTCCTAATATTGGATGTTGTAAATTTTGCATGACTTTTGTTCATAGTGTGTATAAATGCATAACTTTATATTCTTTAGCTAATAAATTAGACATAACTTCTTTCATGGTATCTAATAATTCACAACCACGGGGTGGAGGAGGTGATAAAAAAGGTGGAGGAGGTGGCAGATATAGGGGAGGTAGAACTAGTGGAAGACTTGGACTAGTTAGATGTTATAATTGTGATGAGATAGGACATCTTGCTAAAGATCGTCCTCTTCTTAAACAACATTTTTTTTCTTATTGTAGAAGCAACATTCATGCTATAAAAGAATTCCCAAAACTAATTAATAAATGGGAAGCTAGGACAAGACAAAGAGCAACAAATTTAGTAAACTCAGAACCCAAACTGACTGATGGAGAAGCCAAGCCTACTATTAATGTTGTCGAAAGATGAGGGATTCCAACTAGAGTAGGTGTAAATGATGCAAGACCTACAAAGATTCAAAAAATTGGGCCAAGATCCCCAAAATTTGACCCTATACGATAGAAGGCAATCTTTCGATATGTTATTGAAACGTTCCACAATATGTTTGTACCTACTTCTCCCAGAGTTATGAAAAGACAGAAAGAACAAGTTTTCGGATCAGTAGAGCACACTTAGAGTTGCAGAACAATTCTTGAAAGAGATCCCAAGGTAATTATAAAAAGGTTATAAATATTTGGTTCTAGTTATTTTCTGACATTTTTTACGATGGGTAGTTAACTATGAAGTTGCAGAACTTGCTTAAAAATATCATGGGAGCCAGGGAAGAGGAGGACGATTATATTGCAACTAATCTTCCTAAAAGGCACACACACTGAGTGAAGATAATAAGGAGGAGAACTGAAAAAGAGTTTCGATTGGATGCTAAAATGGATGGATATGATATCAAGGATATGATGTTAGATATTGGGTTTGATGTCAACATTCTACCTATAAGTCATGAGAATCAATGGGAAAAATAAAGTTAGTCTATTCACCTATACGGTTGCGGATGGAAATTCACTTTAGGATTTTTCCCATTGGAAGGTTAGAAAATGTAGAAGTAGACTTGGCTGGTGTAAAAATAATTATATATTTTGAAGTTATATAAATTATGGATGAGAAGGGCCCATGTCCAACTATGTTGGGGGTTGATTAGGAATTTGATGACTATAATGTTATAGATTTGAAGAAAGAAACCTTGAATTTTAATGTTGATAGTACTAAAGTAGTGTAACCCTTAGATCCATATCAAGGGACATGGTACATCGATCTCCTAAGGATATCATGGAAATAGATGTGCTAGATCAAATTTATAACCTGACATCTGGGAAAAGATAAGATTACATTAATCCTACAACATATGGATCAGTTAGTTCAAGAAGCATTCAATCTTTTGACAGTGACTGAAATGAGGCTCTGTATGAATGGAAAAATTGAAGGTATGAGATATCATCCAAAAAATGTGGTGTAGTCAGGTTGTTCATTGGATCATAACCAAGTTGTGGAATCCCCCTATGTATGGTGGGACTACAAGTTTGGAAGATTTCTTGGATACCATGAATCTCAGAGTTGTGGAAGAATGGAGAATCCCTACTTTAGATGTGGCTTTGAAGGATACCCCTACTCGATGGGGGGCTACACATAAAGAGGACTTGCCTATTTGGGATGAAGTGCATCTTGTAATGTTGGACAAGTTTGTTCCTCCTCTTGAGTTTGAATGTCAAGATATGTCTTAGAGTAAATATAAATATGTTGTAATTCTAGAAGTATATGAAGGAAGAATAAAACGCTTTATTCATGTAGATAATTGCACTTAGAAGTGGGAGAAGAAAGGTTTGTAGTGAAAGTATTGGGTTCATAAATTATTTCATACCATGAAATTAAAGATGTGTTTTAAGTCCAAATTATAGAATGTTAAAGTGTCAATGGAAAATCTTACAAGGTAATTAGACTGGTCTCGTTAGTCGTTGAGTATAGTTTAATGTGTTGGGTGGAAGAAGTTATGAACCAACCAATGTGTGATCTATCACATGCTCGACCAAATAGTGTCACCAACCCAAGTTGTAATTGTAGCTAAATTATTTAAGTCCTCCAACCATCATTTCACCACTTTCATTTCATATTTGCATAGCCATCTCACACATGGAATCCATTCCAACGAAGTTTTATCAACCAAGAGTTGAGCTTATGGGAGATTTGTATGGGAAGGTAGAACAATCATGATTAGTTGATAATGAATTCATATATGGGGATCTCTTCCTCGATCTAAAGCATTTAGTTTATGTGGAATAACTTTCTATTGCATCTAGCAAAGTTTTAAATATATGGAAGCCCATGTTTGAACCTCTATGAGATTCGAGTCTAACTAATCTGCTATACCTTCCAATGTTTAGTAGCTTTGAGGAAGTAGCATAGTGCACCAAGTTCCTCATCAAGCATGTGCATCAGAGTTCTCTATGGTTAGATAAATCATATCCCATTAACATCAAATACATCCATGCATTGAATGGAATGTCCATGGAGGGGGAATATGTTAATGCCACATTTTAGGGGGTTGGGACACATGACAGGACAAAAGGGGAGCCTAGTTTGTATCGGAGGTATGGCATGCAATGAAGTGGTCATGGGGTAGTTATCGACAATATTAACAATGAGCATGTGTGCTTTGCATGCCAACTCATTAGTTGCAAAGTCACGTGGAAGTTCCCTTGGGGTGAATGCACCTTGGACACCATTTTAGTGGTGAGTTCTATATTCAAGGGGTGCAACTCAACTGGTGTAAATTCTCGATGAATGAGTTATTTCAGGCCTATGAGGAAGCTCATGCCACAACCTTGTATTTCATATTCTATTATTTGTTGTTGGCTTTTTTTCCATGTGGATGGAATTCACCCCAAGGTCGTGAACTTAATGAAACACTAGGTAGAATTGTTATTGCCCTATAATATGAACCTTAGAGGAGCCACAAGGATGCCTAAAAAATTGAATTAATGAGGCAACATTTGCAAAATGGCATGACTAGATGATATTTTCCACTAACATAATCATGCAAGTTCTTCAACCATTAGTTGAATCATATTCGGGGAAGTTGCGGTTCTACATGTCATGGGATAACACATGGGTTCAACCACGGGGAGCCATGGATAAGGAGATTTGTTTGTGGATAAGGAGGCCGAGAGTTAAGAAGTTGCAAACATCTACCACGGTCACTTACATTTTTCTCGAAGCCTTCCAACCACCACACCCACCTTCTTGATACAAGCAAGTGGTAAACAACATAAGAAGAGAAATGGGATTGATCTTAGTTCTGAATCAGAGCCAGAACTTGCAGAAACCTCTAGCTAGACATCACAGTCCCCTACCTTGCTGCCAATTTTGATTCATCTTTTTCTAGATTTTGCTTCATTCACTAGTAAGGATCTTAAACATTACTTATACTTAGTTACCTATTTCTAAAGGGGGATAGTGGGGAAAACAAAAAAGTCATCAAACCCATTATATAATATCCAATGTTTATTCTATCGTGACCTACCTAGCCTATGCTAGAAGCTACCTCTATCATCACAATAGTTGAGTCATCTCCCCCACTATAACCTACCATATATGAGCCTCTATTCTCGGATCTGGTAGACTTGGGGAATAAGAATGGGTTTGGTAGTTTAGAAAAGATCCTACATGCCTACTAGGCTTTTGAGAAATAGGGTACTTAGACCCCCTTGATAAATATCGTTGATGACCCCGAGGACTCCATTTTGGATATCCCAGGAGTTCCCATTAAAAATGAAGCAACACACTCTAGCACCCCTTATGTTGTTACACAATAACATACACAATAGACTATTTCCACAATAGATACTCAATAAACGGTGAAAAGGCCCTCTAAGTAAGTAGCAGGTGGTTCTAGTGATGTATCAAGGTCAGGTGGAAATGATGGTGAGCTTATGTGCATGCCTAAAGCCTCAGTAAAGTGCCTATATTCTTCTAAGAAGACTTAGGATGTTATGATGGAGGAGGTAGACATTGAGGAGACACAAGAAAAAATTCCACATACACCTCCTCCACTTTAAGCCAATTGAAGAGTTGTGGGACCATATCAAGAAGATGAATGCCAAATATTGGGTTATCATCGACCCCTTGGAGCAACAAGCCAAATTTCAAGAGATACAAGCTACATGATAGGTTAGATGAACTCCATGAGGTAACCTTGCCAGGGAAGAAAGCATTGAGAGAGTTTTGACTACTAGTGCAATTGGCTTAGCTCACCCTCTAGTGGTTAGATTCTTTTTGTTGATTCTAAATGATGGGATCATACTCAAACTCGACCTATAGATCTTGATAGTGAGAAGGCACAAGAATTCAATGATAAAGCCTCTATTCTTTTAGGCAAGTGGCACATGCAGTTGGAGCAATTTGCAGAATTCATGGCCAAGTTGTGTAGGTTATTCTAGAGTTAGTCCCTTCATTTCAAGGGAAAGTAGAGAAACATGGTTGATTGGAGGGAAAGTCAAGGAGTGTGGTTGGGGCTTGTTGGCCCCTTCATTTTTTGAGAGTTGCAGAAATATCAAAGGTTGAGGATGCACCACAAAAGAGCATCAATATCAGTGCACAAATGTGGTTGAACATGAAGGCACATGATGGAAGTTAGTTATAAATTGCTACAAGTTAAGGAATGTAATTCTTACCTGGGTAGTGGATGGACATATTTAACATTGTCCTTTTGTAATTGGAATGACATAGTCAACCTTAGCTACTATATCTTGTATAAAATTCCTTCGGTGCTAGAGAAAAGGGTTACTGGGGTATAGTTGTTGTTGTTGTTATGGTTAAGACCATTATAGTTGTGGGTAAGGTTGAGTTGTTGGATATTAATGATATAGTTGTTGTGTGGTTGATTGTATGAGGGAATTTGTCCACTATGTTGTTACAGAACCCTATTGTAAGCTCTACAGATGAATGTATAAATATGTATTTGGAGTCCCCCTTTCAAAATTATGTGTTCATGCTCATTATAGATGTTAGAGGGTTATGTGATATATCTTTTATCTATTTATGAATCCTAAGCAATGTGTGTTTGGTATGCAATGATAGTTACTTTCATGGCTATTATGCGTAAATTTGTGTTCTGCTAATATAAGTTGAATGCATGTTGGTAGATTAACCAAAATGGGGTTGTGGAAGTCCTACTATGTCTCCTTTCATATTTAAACCCCTAGTTGTGCTTCAAGTGAGACCTTCTTCCCTTTGAGAAGAATGAATATACCAGTGCATCTATGCTACAATGGAGCTTTTGTTGATACTATATGAGAACCTTCGTCTCTATCAAATGCCAACAAGGTTAATTGGGTGTAGCTCGAGTGGATGAAAGGAAAGGCTCGAATTCAAATCCCACTTTGTGAAATGCTTGCTCTCTTCATGAGCCAATTGTTAAGCCCTAAAGGATTTAGCTTACCTTGGATACCATCCTCGGAATGAGGTAAAAGTACTCAATGATTTTCCTTGAGAAATGTATTACACACAAAAAAACCATCTTCAATGAGGGTATATGTTGAGCTTATTCGTTGAAAAGAGATTGTTATCCCTTTGCTTCTTTAATTAGCTAGATCTTTCTTTTCATTTTCTTGAGCGTGTTTAATAATTGATAGTTCCTCTTCTCGAGTTACACTAGCCTTGGCTTGATCCACATTTTTTTTCAAACTCCCAACATGCTTTAGAGTCTTGACTACTCTCATATTTTCCCCATACATATTTCATCTTTTTCTCTCCCCTGCCTCTGTCTAGCCTCCTTTCTTCTCAAACTCCCAACATGCTTTAGAGTCTTGACTACTCTCATATTTTCCCCATACATATTTCATCTTTTTCTCTCACCTGCCTCTGTCTAGCCTCCTTTCTTCTCCACACCTTCTTCATGAAGGATTTTACACAATGTTCCATCAAATGGCCATATATATGACATCTAGTGCACCGAAAAGATATTGTTATGTAATATAATTTTTTTTATGTATGCATGACCCCAACCTCATCTCTATGTTGTCAAGTAGTCCATCTTTTAGGTCTACTTCTACTAAAATGCATGTCACTATTCTATGCACAAAATTAATGTAGCATTTTTCAGCTTCAAGGGTTCTTCCAAATTTGTCTTTAGTTCTTCTAAGCCTCTAAATTGACTACAATTATAATGGTAGCCCGAGCAACTTCACCCACATTGGTTTCTAGAAAATTGATTTTGTTTATGAATCAAAACATGCATGCCACTTTTTAATGCCAAGTATGTCGGGCCCCAATACATTGTGTTTATGAAATTCTATATGCATCCTTCTCTGCATGGAAGATGAAACTGATCCATCCTCTCATCAGCGTGTGGAACTTGGGGGAATAGCCCAAAATAGGCCCCCAAGTTCCTGTAATCCATTCATTCAAAGTTTTCTCTACCATTTTTCTACATGAACCTTCTTGTAACCGCATTCTCTTGCATTTCCAAGATTTTCCCTAAATAAACATCCTCTTTGACCCCCATCATAACTTGCTCCCTTGTCCTTTTCATAACCTTTAAGGGTATGTTTATTTCAAATAATCCACCTCTACTTTCTTACTTCTGCTCATAACCACACAAAGCTCCAAAGTCCAACTTATGACCTATAAACCATATCCCTCTACACTAATTTATTGATGTTTTTCATTTGACCAATTACTTATATACTATGAAAACTAAGCATTACCTTGGATTGGCTCCAAATTGTTGTTTGTACTCACAAGGGTTTGCTTCTCAAAGGCATGAATCAACTCATTTGCCTTGTCCCCCTCAAAATCATTTCCCTTGACATCATTCTTTAATCCTTCTTCCATAGATCTATATTATGGATCACTATATCTAATGCCTCTATACATATCTCCATCCCTCATCATGCTACCCTGAATCCCTTTCCTATAGTTTCAAAAGTATTCTCTTGTAACCCTAAACACCTCTTTACTTCAAATCCTTGTCAATTTGAGCCAGGGCCCTTGAGGATACAAAGACCTAGAACCCTTCATGTGGGTTTGTAGACTCAATATAGGAGTTGAACCTCCTTAGTCTCATGCTCCTGCTCCATCACCATTTCCCTCTTTTCATGGAGTTGTTTTTTATAAAAGAGAAGTGGGATATAAACACCACCTTCAAAAGCACTAGCATAACCGAAAAAATGAAGACATAAATCAACATTATACACTAACATTCCCCCTTAATATCACCTCCTTGAAATGATAACATTAAGCATCAATTAATGCACATAGTTTAGCATTGAGTTAACCAACTCTTCTTTAGTGCATCCCACTTTTTAGTGTCGGGCTCCAACAATGACTAAGTCTTATATAGACTATGATATGTGTTAAATGATATCATTGTCTTCTAGTTTCCCTAAGCTTTCCACTTATAACTTTTTTGACTTTGCAAAGATGACTAAGTAGCATTAATAAATCAACCTCAAAA
>CBVK0101282243.1:0-12058 GCA_900067695.1 Picea abies | reverse complement strand
CANGGTGTCCTTGGTGTATGATCCATGTGAGAGGATCTGGTTGAGTATCAAAGACAATGATAGGTCGGATAGGTTGATCATTGATAAGTCAGATAGGTTGATGTGACATGTTGGATACCGTGATAGGTTGAGAGTGATAGAATGATTACAGGTTGATTGATATATCATTGGCAATGATTGTGGTAGTGACTATTTGGTCTACACTTATATTTTAGGGTGGTTGGACGAGGAAATGAAAGGGGATTGTAGCCTCCTTCTAGTTGGAGCCGAAGAATCATGGAGTTGGATCTTCCTTCAGGTTGGAGCCTGATAACTAGGTAGTTGTAGCTACCTTCTGATTGGAGCCCAAGAAACTAGGGAGTTGTAGCCTCCCTCTGGTTGAGCCAGATAATTCAAGGATTTGTATATTCCTTGAAGTTGGAGCCTATAAATAGGGGGTTGTATCCTCCTTCCAATTATAGTTGGAGAATTTGGAAGTTGGTGCTTCCTATGAATGAATTATTGATATAATTTGGAAGTTGGTGCTTCCTATGAATGAATTATTGATATATATAAGAAATCATTATGTGTTTTTCTTCCATTTGGGTTTCCACATAAATACTAGTGTACAATGTATCTGATGTGATGTTTTTTATGTGATGGTACTTATGATTATATGGTCATGATACATTCAATGAAAACATATATGATACATTGGTGATAAATTGTTGAACATTGTTTTTCAAGTGAAAAAATATATATTGTGGTTAAAAATGGTATAAAGTTCTCATACTAATTCACCCCCCCTCTCAGTATTCCAACAATTAGTTTCAGAGTTGGTTCCTTTAGGAAAACATTTATCCACAGGAAGATATATCATGGAGTGCATTATGAATGGAGTACCCATGTTTGGTCAGAGTGGTCAGAGTGGTATAGAGTATGATAATTAGAGCTTAAGGACAATGTTTTTTTAAATACACATCGATATGATATTTGGCAATCGGTTGTGACATGATACAATGCCACAAAGAAAACTAAGACTGCAACCAAGAAGGAATTGAAGAAGAAGAACAAAATAGAAATGAATTTAATTTTGGAAGGACTACATGACTTAGTAAAGGAAAAAGTGGGTAAATGCTCATCAACTAAAGAACTTTGGGATAATCTACATAATATATATTCTTCTCCCATCACATAATCAAATAATTCTATAGGAGATACATGTACAAAACAAGAAGAAAGAAGATAATCATGTTAGACAGATTCATAAGAGGAAGAGTGTGAAATCGACAGAGTTGAGTACTTTTCCTTTAATCGTGAAGAGAATAGACATCTTGAAATTTAATGCCATTATTTGAATATTGGAAGTGATGAGACAAAAAATCCCAATGGAACAAAGGATACTATTGAGACTGAAAAGGAAAACAATCATGAAGTAGAATTCAGTCAAAGAGAGAGAAATTGAAGATGAGATAATCACCTTGAAGATCCAACTTTAGGAAGCAAAGAGAATGGAATAAGTCATGAATATTCATATGATGAAGAAAGAAGAAGAGTTGGAAAATCTTGAAGAATAAGTTGTTATGTTAATATTAAAAATTGTCAAGCTTAGCAAAAAAATTGAAGAAGTATCCAAATCATCAACAAAGAAAGTTGAAGAGAAATTTTGTAGGTTATCATAAGGTAAAAATGAAGAGAAGCCAAATACTTATGAAAAAATTGTTAAAGGTTCATTGAAGAAGGAAGAATGAAATCCTTTAAATAAGAACATTCTAGAAGTGAAGAAAACTCAAGAAGAAGACTACAGAAGAAGACCATTTGCGTTCAATCCACAACGAAGCTTCAATCATGATCATGAACATACAAAGAAGGAATTTGGAAGGAATGCACCACAAAAAACATCATTCACTCCCAAGTATGTAAATTTATTTATGGTTATCATTTTTATTGTACTAACTTTGGACGTAATGTTGTATATTGCAGGGCTTGTGAAAGAAATGTTCAAACAAGAAAAGCTTATGTGGGACCACATGACATTGAATGTTACAAGTGCAATAACTATGGATGCATAGTTTATGATTATATAATCATGATGAATACTTATTTGAGAAAGAACAATGATATCATATATAAGAAGTTTTGGAAAATAAAACAAGAACAAACAAAGGAAGATCAGATAAATGAAGGACACCTATAATTCATACTCCGAGGATTGGAAATAGGACGAGATGAAAAAAAATCTATAGATAAAAGGGAAGATGTCAGATACATGAAGGTTTGGAGAATAAATGGAAAACAAGAGGAATAGGTCCTAGAGATCACAGGATTTGAAATATCACAAGAAAGAAAAGAAGAGCAGGTGAATAAAGAATAGGTTCAAGAAATTGTACTTTTAGAAATTGTAGTACAAGATCAATCCGCAGGAAGAAAGAAAGAAGTCATAGTTAAGAGAGACGATGAATCTATAGATGAAAAATAATATTACTCCACATCAGAGAGGGTATTTTTATAAGCCACCTGGCTTGGATACTCCTAGTAATATGTATGTTGAATAGGGGGAGTCCATGCAATAGACACTATGTGTTAGAGAACCATCTTTTGAGCAGTATGAAGTGTTTGCAGAGATAGATTCAAAGCACTCAGATAGAAAAATTATAGAGTAACAGATTAATCAGTTGAGAAGTAGTGTTCCCACACATGTATGAGTTGGAATTCATAAGTTTATGATTCTATTGCACATATGAATTCAGGAAGGGATATCTTCAGTATTGGTTGTTCCAGACATGTAGAGTTTGATAAGAAGATAGATCATATTAGTAGAGATATTTTTATCTAGTCTAATAAACAAGAATATGTGATGATCAATTGTAGTATATTCAAGAGAAGTCATTGGAATGATACAGTGACATATGAGTCAGCATTGTGGAAAATTCAGTAGCAGGGTTATGAAAAATTTGTGACATATGGAAAATAATGGATTCATGAGATACTTAGAAGGTACATAGAGCACGGGTTAAAGAATATGCATAGAAGTGGATTTATAATTGGAATCAATGGAATCAATTGGAATAGAAAAGGCAAGTAGTGAAAGGAACAACAAAACAAGGAAAAATAAACTATCAACATAAGATATATTATCAAAAGGACATTGTTAAACATTATGGTCAAGTGAACATGAAAAGTAAATGAATAAATAAAATTTTGAATGTTTTCTATATATGTCAGTGAAATTCAATAGGAAGCACTAATGGACAATAAACAACACTGGAAGAGAGGAAAGGAAACATATACATGTATCCCTACATTAATCTACATCTTACATAAAAATCAAGGGAAGAGAGATCATCATAGGGAGAGATCCAAAAAGGAATATTAGTAGCATAGAGATAGGGAGACATATCCATAAGGGGAGCTATTGTTTTTCCCACTATTTGTTAGAAAAGGTACAATATCAAGAGGATACATATCGACAGGGGGAGTTAACCTTTGGTAAAATATGAAGAGAAATAACATAGGCATGAAGATAGGGGGAGCAACCCCAAGGGGAGATATCCTTTGTTATTTATGTCAAAGGGGGAGAAATAGAAACATTGATGAGGAGAAATGATTACAAGGGGAGAATGAGGAGGAGTGTTTCTATGTCTAAGTGTTGCCATCAATGCTGGTGTTTCCATCAATGCTAAAGGGGGAGATTGTTGGATAGTTGGTTTGGACAATTGGTTGTCATTGACGTTAACCCTTGGAGAGTGATAGTGGAGATTTATTTCAACCCTTAGAGATAGATGTCAACCCTTGGAGAAGTCTAGAGAGGTCCATATATGTGGATGATATTGTTGGAAAATTGATTTTCATTTGTATGATCGATATTGACGTGAGCTAGTTGGGTGAATTTGAAGAAGCCTACATGAACCCCCAGAGGTGTGGTCATGGAACTTGAAGTTTGTTGAGGAATATGGACATGAAGGACAATGAAAATGAATGTAATATACTCATATATGGATATTAATCATCGTGATGTTTCCGGTGATATGTGGTATGCCACATTGTTCCTCGTGGTTACGAAGATATGACCTTGTAAATTTGGAAGGTCCGAAGAATGGTCAGGAAGCCCCTAGTTGGTTACAAGTATTTAATGAAAGGGTAAAGTGATTGTAACAAAAATTTCAAGAATCCCTAAAGTTATTGAAAGAGGTTCTAAAGTTAAGGAAATAGGTCCTAAATTTAAGGAAAGAGGTTACTTAGAAAAAAGTATAAATACACCTCAAGAAGTCTCTCATAAGCACATGATTTTTATACACAAGTTCATTGGATATCTAAGTGGTCAAGTGATTCTTGTATGAGGTAACCAAGGATATATGAGGCATTTTGCAGACGGAATATGAAGTAAATAAGGTCTAAATTGCAAGTGAGGATGAAGTCTTGTGAGGATGTGTTCTAAGGTATGTTATTTACAAGTCATCTTACCATTTTCACTAGAACATTTTTTCTAGAGTGTTTCAGATAGAGAAATATAAAGGCTATTGAGATGCCATAGAAAGGTACTCAGTGTAGAAAATTAAGCCTCTAGATCATTGTAATTTGGTATATACACTCTATGGAAGATAGGGTTTTTTGGTTAGACCTAGGACTAGTCTTAAACCTATATTTCAGGTAAAACAATCACAAATTATTCATAGAAGATCCGAATTCAATGAGATAAAATTCATTGGATAGGGTACAATATCTAGTATGTTGTGTGTGATTTTTAGATCCATATATTAAATATTCCGCACATGGAATGCTATACAAGTTAGCTCTCTAGAATAAGCCAAAACTTAGCAAGGTATGACATTTTTTCTATGACTCCTTTTCGAGGATGTTCCAAGCAGTGAAAATTGGAGAATTGAAAAGAAGACATTGAAGAATATTTGGTACAAGTTTCAAATATTTATTCATTATAGGTACAAATTTATGCTTGTTGAAACTTAGGGTTTGAGAATAATCCAAAAACTAGTCTTGTGAGACTAAGGTAAAGTTTGATGAAAATGTTATTCTCTTTCTACTAAAGTTGAGGAAGGTATGCAAGTCTATGATCAAATACATTTGGTCTGTTACAAAGTTACATGCATGTTTATATGCATTTTATTAGGGTTAAATTTTGATGATGTTATGGTGTATGACATGATTGAGAAATATTATGAGTGATATGGTATATGGTTTAGACACTTGTTATGGTGCAGGGTATGGTACATGATCGATACGTGGTATGGTGTTGATGTACGTGATTGATGTACATGGTTGGGACATGGTATCATACATGATATGGTACATGGTAGATGTGCATGGTTGGAACATGGTATGGTGTTGAGGTGCATGGTTGATACACGTTTTGGTACAGTTTGAGGTGCATGGTTGATGCATGGTTTGGTACAAGTATTGGTGCATGGTTGATGCACTTGTTGTGGTACAGGTTGTGGTACATGATTTATGGTATATGTTGCTGGTTTGGTACATGCCTGGTAGAGGCATGTGTTGGTGATGTTGGGCATCTAGTTGAGAGGTGTCCTTGGTGTATGATCCATGTGAGAGGATCTGGTTGAGTATCAGTGACAATGAAAGGATGGACAGGTTAGATACAGTGACATGTTGATTACATGTTGATTTATATATCAGTGGAAGTGATTGTGGTAGTGATATGTTGGTCTACACTTATATTTTAGGGAAGTTGGATGGGGAAAATATAAGGGGTTGTAGCCTCCTTCCGGTTGGATCCAGAGAATCAGGAATTTGGAGCTTCCTTCAAGTTGGAGCCTAAGAACTAGGTGGTTGTAGCCACCTTCCAGCTAGAGCCAGAGAACCCAGGGGGTTGTATCCTCCTTCTATTTGGAGCCAGAGAATTCAAGGAGTTGTAGATTCCTTCAAGTTGGATCATATAAATAGGGGGTCATAGCCTCCTTCCAGTTATATATGGATAATTGGGAAGTTGGTTCTTCCAATGAATAATAGGGGGTCATAGCCTCCTTCCAGTTGTATATGGATAATTGGGAAGTTGGTTCTTCCAATGAATGTATTCTTCTAATATATAAGAAAATAATTATGTGGTTTTCTCCCACTTGGGTTTCCACATAAATTCTGGTATATTGAATTTGTGTGGATGTCTATTATGCTCTATTGATTTATAATTATCATGATATATTGACTATGAATGAATTATTGATATATATAAGAAATCATTTTGTGGTTTTCTCCTATTTGGGTTTCCACATAAATATTGGTGTACTGTGTATATGATGTGATGTTGCTTATGATTATATTCTCATGATACATTGAATGAAAACATAAATGATATATTGATGATAAATTGTTAACCATTGTTGTTAAAGTGAAATAATATATATATTGGTTAAATGTGGTATAAATTCCTCATACTGAGTCACCACCCCTTTGAGTATTCCAATAGATATTATTGAAGATGTGAAGAAACTAAAGATAAAATTTCTATGTATGATATCTTCACACTACTGCAACAATGTGATCTGCTTCATGATACTTTTAATCCTAATAATCCTGATAAGAAGATCATCGTTGCAACCGATAGAATTCCTAAATTTGTTGAAACAAAGTTAGTACACAAAGTCAAAATCAAATCTTCCATAAATGCAACAAGTATAGGTGCAAATTCGAAGACTAGGTTCCTCATTTTCTGCTTATATATGACATTTTTAATTTCAATGTTTATAATTTCTTAGCGGATTCTAGTGCTTCTTCCAACATAATGCCTTACTCAATATTCCATAGAATAAATGTTGTCTCACAATTGAATACCATAAGGATCATACAATTAGATATGTCATATGTTAAATTAAGAGGGGAACTTAAATACGTCATGACATAATTCATTAGGATATTGACATTATTTTTGTGAGTATTCTAGAAATCTATGCTTTTCTATTAAGAAAGGACTGGTCTGCTAAGCTTCAAGTCTACGTCTCTATAGATTGGTCTCACTTATGGCTCCCATACAAAGGTAAACCAAATCAAATACGGGTGAACAATGAAGCTCACATGAAACATACAGTAACTGAACTTGAAGGTAAGAATGGGCCTTTAAGATTCACCCATACTACGTTGGTTAATTATATTTTAGAGATTGACCATGGTTGTTATGAAGCATAGCCATCTAAAATGAAAATAGAGGCCCAATATTAACTCCTTCCATGCAATTAGAATGAGGATAATGATTTTATTATATTAAAAGAATTAGGTTATTATGTGATTAGCCCACCTGTACATACTAACATATGGACTATGTTCTTTGATGGCTTCAAATATCAAGAAGGCACTAAGGCATGAAGTATTATTATTGATCCATAAAAACATAAAACTCTCATATCCTTCTTAGATTTCAAATGCACCAACAATACCATTGAATATGAATCCTTGTTCCAAGGCCTGAAAATAGCCATCAAACTAAAGGTAAAATTCATTCGAGTATTTGGTGATTCAGAAATAGTTGCCCGACAGGTAAGAAAGACTATTTGGTGATTCAGAAATAGTTGCCCGACAGGTAAGAAAGACTATTCATTGTTTGTCTCCCCACTTGAGAGGTTATCAACAAGAGATATTGAATCTAATCTATTCCTTTTAAGATTTTAATATTGATTTTATACTTCATTGTCATAATGTTGTTGTAGAAATTGTGGCAAACACATCCTCTAGATTCATACCTCTTATTGATGGATTTTTTGTTGAAATTATGTTTAGGCCTTCTATATTGGACAATGTCATGAAATGGAGGGTATTCAACAATGATACTCAAATAATAAGTTTCCTTACTAGCTCAGACACCTTCAAAGGCTTGGTAATAGATTATGAATCACATGAACAAGATCTTTAGAACTACCGAGATGAAGCAAGTAAGGTGAAAACAAACTGCATTCGAAGAAATGTGTTCTCTCTTGAAAATTTGTTCAACCTTCAAACTAAGTTCATGAAACCGATGAATCCAAAGATGGAAAACTCTACCATGATGCATTTATTGGTGAACCTAGGGACCCCTGAGAAACCCAAGTACATCAATTTAGGCACTTGGTGTTCATAGGCACAAAAGCATACATTCATGTAATTGTTCAAGAGATATCATGATGTATTTTCCTAGACATATGATTATTTAACAACCTATGACACATGTATCATTCAACATGTGATTCCTATCAAAGAAGGTTTCAAGCCATTTCAATAGAAGTTAAGGAAAATACATCCAACTCTTGCACTTATCATTCAAAAAGAAAAAAAGAATATTTTATATGCCCAAATATTTTTCAAAGTTCGTCACTCAACTTGGGTGTCTAATATGGTGCCCATCATGAAGAAAATGAGGGAAATTATAATTTGCATAGATTTCTAAAATTTGAAACAAGCCTTCGAAAAGGAAAACTATCAAGTCCCCCATATCAAACAAATATTTCAACTCATCTTTGGTTCTAAAATGTTTTCTCTGATATATGGGTTTTCGGGTTACAATCACATTATCATAGCAAAACCAGACTAGTTAAATACCACCTTCAAGATGAAGTGGGGAAGATACACATATCATAGAATTCCCTTAGATCTAATAAATTTTGGTGTTACCTTTCAAAGGAAAATGTAGATAGATTTAAAATGTCTAATTGGTCATATCATCGTGATCTATCTTGATGATGTCACCATTTATTCAAAGCAAAGGGCTGATCACCCCAAACATTTGAAGTAGATATTCAAAAAATGCCAAAAAACATAGTATCTCTTTAAACCCAAAGAAGACCATCTTTGTTGTTTTAGAAGGCATTTTTTTGGGGCATGTTATTTCTAAAGATGGGATTTTCATGGACCCATAAATAACTAAATCTATTATGTAAATCCCACCACCACACAACAAAATTTTCATGCAGTCCTTTTTTGGAAAGATCAATTTTGTAAGAGGATTTGTTCCATATTTTTCCGAAATTGTTAATCTTGTTCAATGGATGATAAATAAAGATGTCCAATTTAAATGGGCATATGTTGAAAAGGAGGCCTTTGAGAACATCAAGGATGCCATAACAACTGCACCTTCTTTACAAAGACCATATTTTACTAAGGACTTCATGTTGTATACTTTTTCTTCTGACCACTTTCTTTCAACAATGCTCACATAGAAAGACAAGCAAGGGAATGAGTGCCCCATCATAGTCATGAAAATTGGATCACAAGGTTATGAAATAAATTACCCACTAGTGGAAAAGAAATATTTTGATATCCACAAAGCCATCAAAAAATTTAGACCATATATTTTGAAGAACCAAACAAAAGTGATCATCCCTCACCTGGAGGTCATATCTCTCTTTCTGTAGAGAGAAATGAGTGAGAGATGAATTAATTGGATGAATTCTCTACAAGAGTATTATATTTCATTTAAACCATCAAATATCATTAAAGGTCAAGGCCTATGTAAGTTGGCAATTGGAATCACGAATTTTGAAGATTAAGAAGAAGTTGGATGGGAAAAGGAACCAACTATTTGCACTCAACAAGTTCCTTATGTCCCATCAGTTCAAAAATCATGTTGCAACAACCTCAAGTAATATATTCAACATGGTACAAATCCATACCATATCAATTCCAAATAAAAGAAAGCGCTAAGGCTAAAATACATATAGGATCAATTGTTTCATGATGGATTCAATCAATACCAATGACTAAAGTAAATGATGAAGTGGTAATAAATTTCCTTGAACAACACATCATAAGAAGGTTTGGAGTTCCTAAGTCTCTCATTTTTTTTAACAAAACATATTTTTCAACGCTTAAAATGAATGAGTTTTCTTTAGAAAAGGGGATCACCTTAAAATATGTTGCTAACTATTTCCCTTGGGGAAATGGCTTGGACAAATCCACAAAAAAGAATATGATATGCATTCTTAAATGAACTGTAGTTGACCATTTGATAAATTGGCATAAAACACTACCCAATGTCCCTTGGGCTAGTCGTGTCACCCCCAAGGCTCCCATAGGGACCTCTCCTTACTTCTTTGTCTATGGGAAAGAAGCTATCCTTCCTTGAAAATTTATTTTCCTTCCCTTCATCTTACACAACAATCACGTGGGAGAGAGTGCCTCATCATCCAAAGATGCATCAATACCTTGTTGAATCTATCAAAGAACAACATCAAGGATAGAACCAAATTCAAATCTCACCAATAGACTGCTAAACATTGGTTTGATAAAAGGTATGGTCGTGAGAAAGACTTTCAGGTTGGTGACTTGGTTCTCAAATGGGATAAGCTACATGAAGATAAAGGAAAACATTCAAAGTTTCAACAATTTTGGTTGGTACCTTTCATAATCAAAGAGAAGATTGGCCTAGGAACCTATTTCTTACAAAATCTTGAAGGGGATATAGACCACCTCCCTGTTAATGGACAATTCCTGAAACACTACATTAGTTATCTTGTGAGGCAATTTTTATCCCTATACAAAAACAAAGAGTTTGATTTTGATACTATGCTCACTTTGTTTACATTTTTCCCATCTCTTGAGCTGTTTTATGCTTTTCATTTTTGTTTGCTTTTGTTTTCAGCTAGTTTTATGTCTTTCTCTTGAAAATTATCACCTTGGTTTCCTCGAGAGTTAGGTATCTTGGTATGAACAATCCTTGAACAATGATGTACTGTTGTAAAAATATCATAAATATGTATATTGGATTCTAGAAATCAATTCATCGATATAGAATTGGTTTTCCATGATTTTAAATTAGACCCAATAGCATAACATATTTTATCAGTATACAAGCATTGTACTCTTTAAATGTAATAAATAAAGAAGTTGAGGGTCATGTCTAAGAACAAAATTTTCATGATTGTCTGAACTAAGTAAATGGTTTTGGAAAGGAATTTTTAGTACTCCAAGGAATGCTACTAAGGGATTTCTCTCATATATAATCAAGTCGGAAAATTTCACCTTCATAGGCTTCATACTTCATTCCTTTGAATGAAAACTTGAATCCCCCCATCCACCTCTCTCTGAATATAAGAGAATCAAATTGTAAAAGGCAAAGTCTTGGGGAAAGTAATTCCAAATCATGTGGGGCATGCAAGTGTCTATGTCAGAGCTATGGATGTTCCCTGGTAGTGGAGCAAGGATTGTGACATGAGGATGACTTCACCAGGGCTATGGACACTCGTTTCTAGTAGAGAAACACCAGAGAAATGTAAATCTACTTGTATTTTAAGCATTCCTAACATATCATTTTCCTTTTGAACTTCTCATTCCTTCCAAAAACTAATTCTTGTTGAAAAAGTGTACTATATAAATCAGTTTGATCTTGGCATGGTTCTAACTTCTTATTTTTATCATACAAACTTTATCTCATCAAAATATACATTTTTAAACACTATGGGACCTACTCTTTCTCTCTTGATTCTTGCATCGTCGGTCTTTCATTCTCAAAATTTTATGTTTAGTTACCTCTCTGCAGAGATTCCTGAATTCACCCAATGTGTCTCCATTTGTTATGCCAGACATCACAACCTCCCTTTTTATTGTTAATTTCACTTGTAAAGCCTTCTCTCCAAGAAATGGGACCCCTCTTTTCTTCTATAAGATTCTCTTGACATGAAAAATTTCCTAAATGATTGATCTTTGTTTACCTCTCTCACAATAGGTTTCCTTATTATGTTTTTTGTCTTGGATTGAATCCTTATATTCAATACTTAGAAAAACATTTGTAATTAATTTTCTAGCTATCAAACCAGTTATTTCAAACTCCTCTAGTGCATTCTGGACGATATCCCTTTAAGTTCTCCATTATACATTGGAGGACTTCCCACAAAGTCTTCTGGGATGCTAAATAAAAAACCACTGCACTTCAAACCAAAGTTACCGAAATAAAAATAGTTATCTGGGAATATTCTCAACAATATCTTTGATGCGTTCAAACGAGTTCACAATAAATACTCCAATCTTACCAAAGAAATTTGTATTAATGCATTCGGTTCACACTGGGGAACTTCCAAACATATTCTTCGGTGTACCCGAAGCACTTTGTTGGGATAAATATATGCACTATTAATTCCCAAATTTA
>CBVK0101282237.1:0-16618 GCA_900067695.1 Picea abies | reverse complement strand
CTCTTCCGATCTCACACTAAATCCTTCATGAATGACATCTCTCATGACATTTCCATGGGTGGAGTTGTCACAGAAGAATAGGTGATCAGTCGTGCTCAGTACCTCGATCTCGTTTATTCACAAATGAGTATTGTTTACGATTTTATCCCTGACTCTCCTCGTCCTTATACCACCACTACCTCAACTACCCCTGTTGCTTATCATGCAGTTGATGGTTTGATTGGAACCTTCCATGCTCAACCTCACTCTTTGCAGGCCTCTCACACAAAACCCAAATCCCATGCTTCTAATGTTCAAACTTATCTAACTCCCACTCCTCCCACCAGTAAAACTTCAGAAGTGAACATTGTTCAATATACTCCTACTGGTAAGAATAAATCTAAAAAAGGGAAGGGTAGGAATAAGGAGGATAAAAATAACCCACAATCTGACAAGACCAAGTCACAACCTGTTGATGATAAGGAAAAATGAAAACCTCGCCATCCTTTTCTTATTTGTGGTGATGATCACTATATAAAGGACTGTCCAAGAAGTGTCGAGGTCACCAATTTCCTTCAAGGGACCATAGAACCTCCTACACATGTTGTGTTGTCTCATCCCTTCCCTACTCAACAATAGGCTCAATTGGTCATCCATGATCAACCTTTTTCCTCTACTACCTCCTATGTCCTTATGTGTACTGGTGATTCAAAACATAATGACGTCACACTTACCACTTGAGCCAAATATTACTCTTCCTCAAAGGAGAAAACTGATGATACCCCACCTTCATTGGTTCAATAGTCTCCCTCGAATCCACCAACCAACAGTCCTCTTCATCTTGAATGACCAAGCCTTGATACATTTCTTCTCCCTCCCCAAAAGGGTGTTGTCCGAAAGTCTGCCTTCAATCCTCATGCACGTGTTGCTCAAAACTACAGTATTGTAGAAGATCTGGCACAAGAACCTTCCGTGATGTTGGCTCTCAAGATCCTTCAAAGTTGACCTACTCAATGGAAATCTCTGTTAAAGGCTATTGGTGGAATTGATCCTACGGATACAAATTTAATAATTTTTGACCTGGAAGATCACATTCCAAGGTTACCCCCTCAACTCGCGTTTCAGATAGAATTTGTTGTCGTAGACAAGAACATTTGTAGAACAATTATTGATGAGGGTGCCTCGACATGCGTATTGTTTTTTTCTTGTTGGAAATCCATTGGATATCCTCCCTTAACTGAATCACACAACATGCTTAAAGCCTTCAATGGATCTTGCTTTAAACCCTACGATGTCCTCCCTTCATTGCCTATTACATTAGATGGAAAATCGATCAATGTTGAAGTTGAGGTCTTTGATGCACCTCTTGATTGAAACCTCTTGCTTGGCCATAGATGGATTGATTCCATCCATTCAATTGTCTCTATTCTTTTCTGTGTCATACATTTTCCACACCAAGGAAAATATTTTACAATAGACCAACTAGACTTTTTTAACTTTGATGCTCATACTAGTAACGTACCCTTGATTTCAAAGACACCCTTTGGGTATGAGAATGTTGGTGTGGGTCTACTAAAACATTTGACTATGATGGTTACTTTATTGATCCCACCACCCAATATTCCACCTCCTTTGGTTGCCTTGATCAATATTATTTCCACCTCCATTTGCGAAACCCCTTCATCTACTGACCTGTGGATAGTACCCGTACTTGGTGATTATGTTTTCTATGGTGACCAGATGCCTTTAATTCTAGTTGAATCTGCTTATCAAGCCATCCAATCAGTAAACCCTTCCACTCCCTCTCTTGGTGATTCATCTCCTGATCTTGTCCACGTTATTTTTCCCATGGATGAGATGATCATGTCAGTTATGTCCATGGAAGACACCCCATGGGATGATGGGCATCATCGTTCCATCCTCTTCCTGGAACAACACACCTTAGAGAGTTACCAATGGATCTTGACTTAGTCAATCGTTGTTGTCGTTTCTTCTGTTCCTGAGTCCACACAAAATGTGTTATATGAAGGGAACTTGAGTAATATTTCACCCACCATCCTCCTCGACATATCTATTAAACCTAGAGTTTTCGAAAATGTTCACATTAGAGCTTCATGTTCCACCGATGAGGTTGTCACATATAAGTCCCTTTTTCAAGAGTTTTGTGACATATTTGCATGGAGCTATGAACAGATGTCGGGTGTTGACCCTGATATTGTTGTACATGAAATTAATACCTACCTGGGCACTAAACCCATCCGGCAGAGGCTTCACTCGGTCCATCCTCATAAGGAAGCTACTATCAAGATTGAGGTCAAAAAGATTCTTAAAGATAGCTTTATTTATCCCTTGGCTTTAACTGATTGGGTATCCAATCTAGTTCCGGTTAACAAGAAACAAGGTATGATCCATGTCTGCATTGATTATAGGGATATCAATAAAGATTGTCCCAAGGAAAACTTTCCCACCCCCTTCATTGACCAGATCGTCGACAATTACGTCGGGGGTGAAATATTCTCTTTGATGGACAATTTCTCCATATATAATCAAATTAACATCTTGCCCGTGGATCAACACATAACTTATTTTATTTGTCCTTGGGGCACCTTTGCCTACCAAAAACTACCCTTCAGTTTAAAAAATGTCGGTGCGGTGTTTCAACATGCTATGTCTTACGCTTTTCATGATATCAAGCACATTGTACAACCTTATCTAGATGACCTGCCGACGCATTCCATGCATCGTAGTGACCATTTGACACACCTCCGATCCATGTTCCTTCATTTTCAGTTCTATCGTATACGCTTAAAACCACACAAATGTGTCTTCTATGTGGAGTCTGAACGACTCCTGGGATTTATTGTGTCACATCAGGGGATCAGGGTAGATCCTTTGAAGGTCGAGGTGATTCTCAATCTCCCTCCTCTGTCCTCACTCCGCCAACTCCAAAGTTTGCAAGGGAAGGAAATTTTTTTACGTCATTTTATCCCCAACTACATTGAGTTAACACTCAAATTTACTTGACTACTAAAGAAAGGTTATGAGTTCGTATGGGAAACCATTGCCAATAAATGTTTCGAAGCATTGAAGCTGATTTTAACCTATACCCCACTACTTTTCCCACCCGATTATAGTCGAGATTATTTCCTTTATCTCGTTGTTTCAGACTCTACCATTGCTATGGTCCTAGTCCAAGAAGATCATTTACATGATGAACATGACATTTATTATTTGAGTCAGAGTCTCACGACTACCGAATCCAAATACTTAAATGTTGAAAAATTGGCCTTGGCAGCTATTCAAGATGTCCAACGTTTCCTTCATTTTATCCTATTACGCAAGACCACCATAATTTCCGATTGCAACCCTATGTAGCACATTATTACACGCCAATTCCTAGGGGGAAAATACTCCAAATGGATAGTGATTCTCCAAGATTTTGACTTAGATTTTTAGTGCACTAAGTCTAAGAAATCCTTGGTGTTTTCCGAACTGATATGTGACCTTCCCTACACTGAGACAGAAAATGTAGCAGATGATTCTTTACCTGATGAATCCCTTTTTCTAATCAATCCTGATGACCTTTCATATGGGGATATCATTATCTATATACAGACTCAGACTTTCTGGCTTGATTTTTCTAGCGCTGACTATCGTCGCATACATTACCAAGACCATCAGTACATTATCCTTGACGACACTCTTTATTGTCGTGGGGTTGACTCCATTTTTCGATGATGTCTCACCTATGATGAGGCTGAGAAATATTTGAATGACTGCCACTCTAGAGCATGTGGTGGTCACATGTCTGGGTATGCTACTACCTTCTTTATTCAAAGACTATATTATTTTCATCCAAAAATTCCATGCCTGCCAAACATACAACAAAAAAATAAGATCGCATCCTGCCCCTTTACACCTTGAAGTTTTTGTTGGACCTTTCGTGAAATGGGGCATTGATTTCATGACATATAACCCTCACTCGACTGGGAGGCATGGATACATTATCGTAGCCATGGATTATTTCAAAAAATGGGTCGAGGCGATGCCTACATTTGATAATACCGAAAAAACTGCAGCCCTATTGATATTCAATCATATCATCACATGATTCGAAATCCCACAAGCTACCATCACCAATCAAGGTAGCCATTTTCGAAATTTCATGATGTCCGAGCTTACCGAAAGTGTGGTCTTCGACATGAAAACTCAACCCCCTACTATCCACAGTCCAATGGCCAAGTTGAAGTGATAAACAAATTTCTCTTCACTATGCTTTGATGGATAATATGAATTCAGAAGACAAGTTGGCACACGATGTTGTTTTCATCATTGTGGGCATATCGGACATCCATGAAGTCCACTACGGGATTTACGCATTTTCAGTTGTTGTATGGTATAGAAGTTGTTCTACTGATTGAATTTGAGATAGCATCATTGAATCTAGCCATTGAACTTCTTCCCATCACCTCTATCGAGGAAGAACATCTATTGTATCTTATGTGATTAGACGAAACTCGTCATGATGCCACCCTGTTTATTGAAACCCACAAGAAATGCATAAAAATCCAATACGACAAGCATGTCAAGCCATGTGTTTTCTCCAAAGGTGATCTAGTTCTCCTCTATGAACATGATCATGATTTACTAGGGGATGGAAAATTCGAGGCTATGTGGCACAACCCTTATATTGTCAAATGAGTGTTGGAGAAGGGAGCTTACAAGTTACTAGATTATGATGGCATTCCTTTGAGTGAACCCAGAAATGGGATTTACTTGAAGAAGTACTATGCTTAGACCATCTTTGCATGAGTTCTTGTATTTTTACTGTATCATACTTTTGTGTGATTTTCGTTATTTGGTTTACCCCCAACTTCTTACCTTGCATTGTGCTTGGTTTCCAGATGCCAACGTCTTCTCTACCCTACATTAGCTTCGTCGATGGTTCCATTCGTAGTACTCAGAACCTAGCTTATGCTACTTGGGAAATCTATGCACCCACGAATGAACTTATCAGTCTACAAGGTGTTTGCCTCAATCGTGCAACCAATAATATCACAGAATATAGCGCAGTCATCGAATTGTTGACCGATGCTATTTCACTTGGGATTCGACGACTGGTTGTACGACTTGATTTGTAGCTAGTAGTGCTATAGTTAAGTAACATATATACTATCTGAAGTCCTACTTTGTTACAGGTATATTTATGAATTCGTCTCTTGGAACATTACTTTGATTATATTGAGTATCAACACATTCCTAGATGTCTAAATACGTTAACTGATGCATTAGCTAATTATGTGTTAGACAAAAATTTGAGACATTTATAAATACAATCACACATCACATGTTGTATATAAATCAAAGTAAGCCGGTAGAAGCCTCATGTATATATATATATATAACGATAAAAAAAAATTTACAAAAAAAAAGTGTTTTTTGTCCTAAAGACCAAAATATCAAAATATGAAGCCCATGGCTTCTACAAGATAGTATCATGGATGTTGCTCATGGTAGGATACTACTGACCATGCTACCCTATGAAGTAGTTGGCTGAGTGATCCTGACATGTCTACGGTGTGGCACTGATAACGCCTCAGAATCTCATTGATCGAGATATCTGGGATGTCTGTCGTCAAACCCTCTAAATTTTGCTCGATTGTTGCATAGTCATCAATGTCCCATATTGCCACTATAGCTAATTCCCCTCGTCTTTGAATAGGGGAGCTACCTAGAGGCCAGTGTGGCCCTACATAAAAAACATCTTATATTCTTAAAAAAAACATTTCACAAAAACATCATAAAAAGAAAAATGTTTTTCTTACCTAGGTCCCCCCATTGAAAACCCTTAGGTAAAACCAAATCGATGTCACCTTGAAAGTACAAGATGACATAGGTGTAATAATCAATCATTAGTATTTGAGGCCTCAACCAATCAAATAATGCATCATTGTATTTCACAATAGGGCCCGCTACATGCCGAGCCATGAGATCACACCACCTTTTCATCCTCGGATCCGGTGGTGTTGGTATACCCCACTCTACCTGTAGGCATAAATTAGGGAATCTTTCTAGAAAGAAAGACACCAAAATGGACCCATACCTAAATTGCTTCAGGTCCCCATTCTTGGTCTTGGTTAACTATGTCTTCATACTGTGCAGAAGACTATCACATCAGTTGCACACACGAGATTTTGTGCATTCCACGACATACTGAAAATAACTTTGGAGGGACATGTGCGGATATGCACGTCCCACCATCCATGCAATGGTTAAAAAAATTGTCTGGAGAGTTAAATCCCGAACACCTCTGATAGCTACCTTACCTTTGCGCCTTTCAGCCTCAAGTTTGTAGTACCGATGGATGTATTTGCTCATCGACAAACCACCACCTTGACCTCATGGTAAGGTCACATGTGCTCGATGACGGGATAATCCCATCAAAAAATAAATGTCTTAGATATCCAAGGAAATAACATGGACACTCACATGAAACACCTATTGGTATACATCCCACATGTGGACCAGGCATTCTAGTAACCTCAGTTAGGCTCTCATGCCTTGGATTTTGAAAATTTTTAATAATCCGCACTGTCGTAGAGAATTCATGGTCCTTGGATCATTCAAGGCCTCGAAGTAATCATCCTTGTCTTCCCTTTCTCTCCACTCTAACATTTTGGAAATCAAATACCTTCATGGAGATGAGAAAAATGGAACAACATCCTCAATTGTTGCTTTTGAAATTCGTTTTTGAGAAAATGCATGGGTACAGTTTTGGGTTTTCGGTTGTCGTAGACAAGATTTAAATATAGTGCAGTGTTTTTGCAGGTGAGCCATAGTGTTCCTATGAAAATCTTTGATTTCTGCAGGTCCCAATACTAGCCACCTACGACGGCCCCAGTGTGAGCCTACCGGCCAACAAACTCATCCAAAAACTACCTTTTAACCAAAATAAATGAACTTTAATCCATTGAAAAATAAGAGGATGATGAGCTTACCGTGTTGATAGAGACTGTTTGTTGAATGGTATCCTGTGCTTCTCACAATCAACAAGTGAAATATGAGGTAAAAACAGGGTTTCTAGACAAGTTTGGAATGAAATGCAAATGAAATAGCAATTAGAAGTTTTCTCCCTATTTATTTAACATTTTTCTTTTCTAATAATATTTTATATTATTTTAATGCATTTTATCATAATATAAAGGTCTAATGGTCCCATGAGTCTTTTATTTTTTTGCAGGTGGAAAGACTACAGTCCTGAACAATGTTGTATGGATATCTTTTGATTCTGTTTTTTGTTTGTTACATATATTCAGTCCTTTTTAGGGTTTTTTCAGAAAAAACCTCTAGCCTAGTCTTTGTTCATTCTCGTGCTAGAAAATTAATGAGAACATAACCAAGTATACTTTTTTCATTTTTTCGTACTCATCATGGAAACACGAAAAGTGGAACCCATGGAGTATCCTTTAATCTCTTTTCGCACTCCATAAAAACGAAAATATTGTCGAGCGACCTTGTTCTTTTCATGCTCGTAAAAGTATTTGAAGAAAACATTCGATGGGAAATAGTTTATCAGTTTTTTGTTCTCGTCGAATTAATTTATGAAAAAGGAACCGAGAGAGTTCTCTTTAATGTGTTTTTCAGACTCTATAAACATGAAACAACCTTGAGTTTTCTATCTTTGGACTCGTTAAACAAACATTGAAAGACCCACATAGGACCAAACCACTCCTTCTTAGGGTTCGTTAAAAATACTTCGAGGGACTCGTCCGAAGGATGAGCTTACATCAACAAGCATAGGTTATCCTCCTTAAGCTTGCGTAAAAATAAAGAGGTACTTGCCAGAAATGGTGGGGGGACATTTGGGAAAGAAATGTGTCTATGTACCTATGTTAGTGGAAATACTAGTCACTCTTGAACATGACACCCCCTTCATCATATGAATCTGGGTTGGGAAATCCATCTATCTCTCGTCTAACTTTTTGCAAGTCCATATCTTGGGTCATCTTTGAGTCAATGTTTCCAATACCATTGTTGTGTCATTCATATGTTCAAGAGAATTCCAAACAAGCTGTCTCTCGAGTCGGCCATCTGCATTGTCATTTCTTACCATGTCGACCTTCCTTGTGTCAGTTTCAAATCATTTTCATACTTTAATCTACCCTAAATATGTTACTTATTTCATGTCACTGATGGGGGATACATCAAGGCCCTCCTATGACCAGTCTTTTCCTATCGAATTCAACTCATCATCTGGGAACAAGAATTAGAAATCATTTAGTACCTTAGAGCCTACATGTCTCAAAGGAAGGTTTCTTCTCTTTCAATAGTGGATTCACATCATTGGTCCCTGATCGGGAGATTCCATCGAGTGTTCAAAATCATCTCATTTATTCACACTCATTGGATTGTACTAAGATACCTTGGGAGTCATTGACATCAATGGTGATTTCCCTCTCACTTGTTAATGGTTTTCATCAATGACCGGTACTCAAGTGGTTTATAACATGTTCGACTTCAGCACCTGTAATTGCATGGTTAGATTCGTACTTACAAACAACGGGATTGAAGACCCTGGATCTTATCTTTTTGGTCCAGGTTGGGATGGAGTATTTATGATTTGTATTGACACACAGATCCACTTTGTATGTCTCGTGGTTGTGTCTGAATTTAAACTTTCTAATACATAAATCCACAGTGTATTCTTGGTCGCTATGTAGAATCTTGATTGCATGGATCCACGTTGTATAATTGGTGGACATGACTTGCATTTATGATTTCAATCACTTGTAGTTTGAGCATGGGAATTCCTACCTCAGAAATAGTATAATTCTATGAAGATGCTTGATTGTTTGCAGATTCTTGATTGGTGCGCTCCTTGTTCTCGACACACACACACACACACATTTTACAAAGTATTTTGGTTGTCACATGTTCCAACCTCATACTTTGGGGAGCATTCTGTTACACATTATTTTGGTCACTCTGATGATGACCCTACATGAATGTGTTCAAGCTTCCAAAACAATCTTTTACATGAGGAAAATGACTAAGTTCTTCCCCTACAATGCACATTTTTAGAATGACGTCATAGGATGACAGTGGTACATAGTACAAAAATCCTTGATTTTTGCAGGCTACTCTATGCCTGGCTTGCGGGATTTACGCATGATGCTATATAGACAGGGTGTGGTAGCGTTTGAAGCTCAGGAAAGGAAGAGGTTTCACAAAGTTTCTAGAAGGATAATCTTCTAGAATATGAGGTGGCATCCATATGGTTGTGATCTTACTGGCTTCTCTGATTTGGTGGGATCATCCTCATCCTAGTAACCACTTCACCTTATCCTATATAATAATGGATTACTCATGGAAAAGTTTAAGCAAGATTGAGCAAATAATTGTTGAAAGAATAGGCTGAACACTGTGTGAAGGATCCTATTACAACTAATTCTTGAGGCCTCCATTTGTCCATCAAGATTTTGTGGACCATCTTCATACAAATTCAGAGAAAGCGTATGTGTGTGTTGGAACAAAGGACCATTGAAAGGGAACTTGCGACATCAAGGCAATTTGGTTGTATCTTCCACTTTTACATAATATGATATGGTGACATGTTCCTTTCCCATAAAATAATTATTGTTTTATGATATGATTCCTTGATCACATGTTTAGGTCTCCATTGAATACACAATTGTTGATTTCACTTTGGTTGGTTTATGTCATTGCAAATTTGATCTCACGAGAGCACCAGAGTGAAGAAGGGACAACAGAGATATAAGGAAGCAATATCCAGAGGTATGTCATCTATTCATTCTTTGGTAGTAAATTCAATGGTAGCAACTTAGGGAAAGCATCATGTCCTATCTTGTTTTGTTCTAGATTCAGGTAGATCTAGGGAGATTATTTTATGTTCGCATTCACTGATTTATCCAATAACACTTGGTTTCATAAATAAAAATTCCTTGGTTTCTTTGATGTATTTGAAGACAATATTGGTATTTGATAGTTATCCAAGCATTGATTTCTTTGACGTATTTGATATTTATCCAAGTAATGACATTTCAAATTCATTCTGCTTGTCCTTTGCAAATTTTTGGCTTAACCTGTCATCAATACTTCCAAAAATAATATCATCAACATAGAATTCAATTAATAAAACACTATCTTGATTTACCTTGATGTAGAGATTGTTGTCTGTACTTCCTTTTCTAAACCCTACCTATTGTAGATATTTATCAAGTCTAGAGTATCATTCTCTAGGAGCCTGTTTTAGACCATACAAGGCCTTCTTTAAATTACACACATAATCTACGTTCTCTGACAAATGAAATCCTTTCGGTTTTTCAATGTAGACTTCTTCTTCAAGCTCCCCATTCAGAAAAGATGATTTTACATCCATATGATAGACTTTAATATTTTTGGAGCATTCATAAGCTAAAATAAATTAGATTGCTTCCATTCTGGTAACTGTAGAAAATGTCTCTTCAAAGTTGATTCCTTCAACCTATGAATATCCTTTACATACCAATATAGCTTTGTTCCTTGTAACATGTCCATCTTCATTCAATTTATTCCTGAATACCCACTTTGTGTTGATCACATTCTTATTATTTGGTCTTGGAACCAATTCCCAAGTGTCATATTTCTCTATTTGATCTAATTCTTCATCCATGGCCTTATTCCAAAATTCATCCTTGCTAGCCTCTTCAAAATAGTTTCGTTCAATCGTAGATGAGAGTGCTAGGTGTGTTTTTTCTGGTGAATATATTCTTCTTCTAGTCTCAACTCCTGCATCTTTGTTTTCGATAATCTAATCTGAAGGATGATTCTTCTGTACTCGTCTTCTAGGTGTCTTTGGAGGAACTTGCTGAACTTTCTATTCTACTTTTGTCAGATTCTCTTTATCTTCCCCTTCTACTTATTTTTCATCTTCTGCTTCTTCATAAATTTTTTCCATTGATTCATTTTATTCTTCCTTTAATTATTGTCTACATGTTTCTTCAATTGTTGTGTTGATGCTTTCCACAACTTTGTTCAATCTCAGATTGTAACACTTGTATGCTTTCTTTGTACTTGAGTAACCAATAAGTACTCCTTTGTCAAACTTTCCCATTCTACCATCTTAGGGTTTTCAAGGATTCATTGTAGAAGTAGAATGATGGAACCATTGTCACACTATCACTATGAGATATACAATTGTAAAACTGTATCAACCTGTAACACTGACCTGCAACCAACCTGTACAACTTTCCTGTAATCAATATGTACCTGAATTGAACATGTATCAACAAAATATAGCATGTATGTGGCATGTAGTACTGCAGCACGCGTATGTACATGACATATATGTTATGAAGCCTACTTATGTACGCGACCAAACTGTTATGTATCCTATGTATGCCTTCTGAAAACTAGGGTTTTCTTTCTCTTGAAAACTTCTGACCCTCTATAACTTTTTCACATAGATCTGTAACCTGTCACTGTATCTAGACTGTATCTATACCTTGTGCCTTTACCCAAAATATTTATATCTCTCTCTATTCATGTGCCATGTAAGTGTGTGCAATCATGAACAGGTATAATATCCCTCACATGATCCAGACATCAAACCCTTTGTGGTATTCATCCTTTCAATACATCAACCACTTCACAAATACAAGCTCTCAACTATGTACCATAAAAACCGTTAGCCATATTCCAAGAAATACAAGATATGCCACAACTCTAACAAGATGTTTCAGTGATAAATTATACTAGTACTGTATTTCTATAGATCTGACTTATAGAGAATATCCCATGTAGCCACTAGTCTCTCTAGGGAGAATCCTTAAATCTCCATAACCATTTCTCAAGCATACATCAAATTCCAACTATTCATAGAAATAAGTTCTAACTTTTGACCCAGTGGATATATCCGATGCTTTTGATCACTGTATACATTTCTGGGAGCTTGTTCCTAGAATCTAAAACCTCATCTTCTTCATCTCCTCATATTTCCATGTCTTTGACCTCAGGTGTGTGCCCTGTTATACTAATAGCTCGAGTATGTATGCATCCTGTTGTACTGGTAGCTAGCGTATGTACACACCCTGCTATACTGCTAGCTTGTGTACACCTCAGAACTTAGGTTTTTCAAGTATTCACTGTAATTCTGAGACTTTCATCATCAACCCATGATGCTACCTCATATTTTCGCCACTTCAGATGTATCAATAAGTATTTTCAATAAACCTTACACAACAACAGATATTCAATGTGTTCAAGTGTGTTTAAATGAGAGAGTCTTGCCTCTTATTTATACTTTCATTTAGCATCCCACTTTCCTTATTTTAGGGATTTCTCCATTAACTTTATTATTTAAATAATTTCTTTTGCAAACACTTTGACTTTTTGGGGCTTCTAGATGACTCATGAGGGTTCTCCAACTTCACAATGCCATAACTCTCTAACCGTGAGGAGCTATGTGACGTTCCACATACCATCGGAAATGGAATGACATATATTATCCATCTAGAATAGTATTACCTGCAAATATATAAAAACTCATACCATTATCCATCAAACAAACTTGGGTCCATTACCCAAACATTTGTGCTACCAAAATTCTCTACTGGACTTTCTTCCAGGGTTGACATCAATGACAACCAATCCAATTAATCAATAATATCCCCCTTTGGCATTGATGGAAACACTTTGATGAAATATTGAATTCATGTCATGCAATATTGGAATCATATCAATCATGCTCCCCCTGGAACCATGCCTATGTCCTCTGCATATCCTAATACGAGCTCTCCCATACATTGCCATGTCTTCTTGGGTAATACATTAACTTCAGATCATAGATCTAGTATAATATCTCCCATGTTGAAATATCCAATGTTGGCGTTCATCCTAAACTCCCTACTTGTTCTTCTCCTTGTATGTAGGTGATTGACTATTTTTTGTTCTACCTTTCCTTCTGTCTCTATGCTACATCTTTCTAATATATTTTGTCATACTTTGACAGAGGATGGATCATTTAGTTATTTTACACATGATTGTAAAAATCATTTGATTGTACTTACTTGTTCGAGGGGCTACATTTCTTTGGTATGATCCAATGATGGAGGCATATCATACTCTAGTACTTTATTACTATGCTGCACAGTTGAGGTCAATGCAATATCAAGCTTCAAAAATTCTTGTCTGGCTTGCTTAAATGTTTTCTTCTTGTTCTGCACGTCAAACTGTTTCCTTGGTTCGACATTCTTCTTCACCCATTGGTGTTATACTGGCTCTTGTCATATTGTGTTTCTTCCTGTTGTAGCTCCTCTGCATGTAACTATGTTGATGTTTCTTCCTTCATCCTGTTTCGACATTCTTCTTCACCCATCGGTGTTGTACTGGCTCTTTTCATACTGCGTCATTTCATGTTGTATCTCCTCTGCATGTAACTATGTTGATGTTTCTTTCTTCATCTCTCGCTTATGATGAAATACATTGAATGTTTTGATTGTTTTGATTCCTCTTTTCCTGGATCTTCCCTAATAATATAGGGCACTCTTCTGTGTCATGGTCCAATGTGAGACAATACATACAAGTCCTTGGTGGAAGTGGAAATTTTATTGCATAATGTCCTGGTTGTTGACTATTGTGACATACCACTGGTCCTCTACCTCTTCCAAAGCCTCCTCTTGCTTTTCCTCTGCCTCTGTAGACAACTCGATCCCCTCATGGTGCATTATACTGAGGTGCCTGGTTATAATGTGCAATATTATAGTGGGGTTGCATTGCATTGTACTAAGGTTTTGTTGTGTTATATGGTTGTTGCACAGTATTATACTACTATTGAGAAGTGTTGTATGGGGATGGTACTTGGTTAGACTGAGGTGAAAATTTCTAGTCATCATTTCTTCCTACACCTATATGCACCTGATGTCCTGTCTCTCATCAAATCCATGGTTCTACAGTATTTTTCATCATGGCCTAGTGACTTGCAAAAGTTCCAGTATGAAATATTTGGTATTGTCTGGTACTTATGAATCATTGGGAAGCGATATGGATCGTGGCCCTATTTCTTACAGTTTTCACACCATAGTCCTCATGTTGGTAAAAACTTTTGCATTCCTGCTTCCATGTACTGTGTGAATGTTGGACATTCATCCTTATGGTGTCCTTATGTCCTGCATGTGGTACACCAAACGACTTCTCGTTTGTCCTTACTTTTGTTCTAGTTTAGCTGGAACGTTAAGTTCTTTAGAACCTCTTTCAGCTCCACAATGCCTGGATCTATCTTTTGATATTGGTTGTCTTCTAGTTTCATAGCTTCTTCCTGCATCTGAAACTTTTTTTGTCATAGTGGATATTTTAAGTGTGGTAATAGTGAATTGATGAACAAGTGCCTGTGTTGCATATCTATCATGAGATATTTTAGTCTTCCTTTCATTCACTTGAATCTGTGGTCAATATCCCATACATATTCTCTTGGTTTCTATCTAATTTATATCATCTCGTTCATGTATTGGTCCTTTAGACTTGGCTTCTGAAACTCATTTATCAATAATTTCTTGATATCTGCGATCGTTCTGGTTGTCCTTGGTGGATTGTTTGTAGCTAAACTCATATACCAATCTAGTGTGTGATCCCTTAGTGTGATATATATTTGTGAAAGTTTAGTGTCTTCATCTGTGATCTATTTTTCTTCCGAAATATTTTCACAGATAAACAAGTTCTTCTCCGGGTCCTCCAACGCTTCTCCTTTGAATTCTGGTAACCCAATGGTGGGATCATGTCTTTCCATCCTGAATTTTGAACTGCTACCTCTGTGCAGTATATATACTTGACTAATTCTTCCTAAACTGGCTCCCCCAATTGTTTTTCCTTTTGTATATGTAATTCATGTTGTCTTTCTTCTCCCAAAATTTGGTTGTCGAAATGGTGGTGTTCTTTTTGGTGTGTTAGTCACACATGGGTTTATGGGTAACACACTGACATTAATATGGATAGGATTGTTTCCTTCTATTCCTAATATTGGACCTATCATCTTCCTTTCATATGTTGTATGCAGTATTTCCTCAATCTTCTCCACATCTCGAAGATCCTCTACCTCGTCTTCATCACTTTCCAAGCCTTCCCTTACAGCTACGACTCTCTTCTTGGTATTCACCTTGTATTGGTAGGGTAATCCATTATGTGTCTTTCCAGCTATTTCCATGATCTACTTTATCTGGTCATCATCCATAATGATTGGATCCAAGGATTCCTCCTTCTTTCCTTTATCCCTTTCTCCTTCCCTTTCTCCTTTTTCTATCAGTGCTTCCCCCTTCCCCCATGCACGCAGGGAAGTTTAGTTGTTCAATTCCATTGTCATTACACATTTGTTATAGAGAAATATCTTAATAGAATTATACAAAGATCTAATATACCTTCCTCAAGGCTCGCCTATAAAATCTTTCTCTGTTGCGTTGTATGACTTCGTGGTATCTACTGCAAATTATGTTATAAATCTTGTGACAATACTGTCGATCTAAAAATCTGCTGCGTGGATGAATTTGTTATTCACCTGCTATAACTGTGTGATCTAAATTGAGGTCCACTATAACTGTTGGATCCAATTTGTTGCGTGATTTTCTTTCAATCTCAATATCCGCTCCTGCAATAAGTCTGGAAAATAACAGAAAATACTTCATGTAGATCAGTAAACACATACTTCTCAAGATATTTGCGCGGTGTTACTCTAGGGTTTATGCTATCTTGTTGTTCAAACTCTAGATCCTTTGTTTTCAACCATATCTCTATTTCCTCTTTCGTGGGTCTCCAGGGTATAAACATTCCCTCCTATATTTTCATTCTTTTTGAAACTTCGGTCCCAGATCTTACATTCTTTTAACAATTTTTCAATATAAAAAACATTCGTTTAAAAGATCTTCAATGGATCTCATCCACTCAATCTTATGTTTTTCCAACTGGCAACAGAACCATTTGTTTGTTTTTTATGTCATACAATTGGCTTAGTTTGATGGATAGTTGGTATAGATTTTTGGTTGTTATTGATGTCAACTATTGGAGAGTGATATTGTAGATTGATGTCAACCCTTGGAGAAAGTACTATAGAGAATTCCAGTAGCATAAAGGTTTGGGTAATGGACCCAAGTTTGTTTGATGTAAATATGACTCATTATTGTCTTGTCATGATTGATAATAAGTAAAAATGGATGAACTCCAAAGTGGTCCCCTTATGGTGAAATCCCTCACGGGAAGATGCTTTGTGGATTGAGTTATTCTAGAAGTATGGTTAGAGAACCCATGCTTATTTGTGGAATAATGAGATAAAGGTCAGTGAATTTTTTAGTGAAACTATCCTATATGGATAGTTCTTGTCATTCCATATCTGGTGGTATGTGTAACGTCACATAACTCCTCACGATTAGAGAGTTATGGCCATGAGAAGTTGGAGAACCCAGGTTTAGGTAATGGACCCAAGTGTGCTTGATGGATAGCGGTATGAGTTTTGATATATTTTCAGGTAACACTATTCTATATGGATATTACATGTCATTCCATTTCTGGTGGTATGTGGAACGTCACATAACTCCTCATGGTTTGAGAGTTATGGGCTTACGAAGTTGGAGGACCCTCTTATGTCATCTAGAAGCCC
>CBVK0101282235.1:0-20566 GCA_900067695.1 Picea abies | reverse complement strand
AATGGTTTTAAGTATGAGATGTGGAGCAGAAGGATGAAAGTAATTTTACAGGCACAGGGACATTATATTTGGCTATTAGTTGTTACAGGATATGATAGTTCAAAAGGGGAAAAGACTACAGCCAAGAAGGAATTGAAGAAGAATAACAAAATAGAAATGGATTTCATTTGGGAAGGATTACCTAAACTGGTAAGAGAAAAGGTTGGTAAATGTTCATAAGTTAAATAACTTTGGTATAAGTTACATGACATATATTCTTCACCCATTGCAGATTTAGAAAATGCCAAAGAAGATGCAGATACAGAATAAGAAGAAAGATGCTCATCATGTCAGACAGATTCAGAAGAGGAAGAGTATGATGAAGCAGAATTTGATAACAAAGAAAAATTGATTAGTGCAATTAAATATCTTAAGGAAATAAAGAGAAGAAAATAAGTCATCCAAGAAAGAATTTACGAAGAAAAAGAAAAGTGTTCAAAGTTCTGAAAAGGATCAACAGGTCATCAAGAATTTAAGAGCTCAACTAGAAGAGGCTAGAAGAATTGAAGAAACTCTATAATATCAAAAGAAATGTTTAGAATCCAACATAGCAGCAAAAAAGGAAGAAGCAGAAAAGAGATAAAATATATTGATGGATCATCTCAAGGAAAGAACCAATGACTTAAACCAACTTGAGGAAGAGTTTGGTCAAGAAGAGAGAAGACTGGAAGAAGAAATAATTACATTGAAAATCCAACTTGAAGAAACAAAGAGAACAAAATAGGTCATGAAGTCTCAGATAATGAAGAAAGAATAAGAGGTTGAGAATCTTGAAGAATAAGTTGTCACACTAAGAGTCAAAATTGTCAAGCTCAACAAGAACGTTGAAGAGACATAAACATCCATATCAGTTGTAGAGAATGAAGAGAGGCACTCTACATTTCTAGAAAAGAAGAATGAAGAAAATAGAAAGAGTTATGCAGAAGTACTCAAAGGAAGGAATCATGGTCAACCAAAATCTAAGAAAAATATTGAAGATACATCTTCAAAAAAACCATCCATGTTCAATCCACAAAGAAGCTTCAATCGGGATCATGATCAATCAAGGAAAAAATTCAGAAGGATTATGCCATAAAGAAGATCATTCACTCCCAAGTATGAAAATGTATTTTATGGTCATTGTTTTTATTGTACTAACTTTGAACATAAGGTTGCAGATTGCATAGATTATAAAAAAAATGTTCAAGAAGACCGTGCCTATGTGGTCACACGTAACATTGAGTGTTACAAATGTCATAACTATGGATACATAGCTAGTGATTGTAGAATCATGATCGATACTTCCATGAAAGAGAATACTAATATCGAATATAAGAAAGTATGGATAAGAAAACAGGAAGAATATGTGAACAAAGACCAGGTACCAGAGATAGCAAGATTGGCAATAAAACGAGATGAAGAAAATTCTACAAAGAAAATGAAAGATGTCAAATACATAAAGGTTTGGAAAATAACTGAAAGAAAGGAAGGACAGTTAAATAAGGAAAATGTTCAAGAGATTGTACCTTTAGGAATTATAGTGAAAGATGAATCCACAGATAGAAAGAAATAATTTAGAACTTATAGAGATAATGAATCTACCAGTGAAGATGATGATGCATCTAACAATGAAGATTATTATGAATACACATCAAAGAAGGAATTTCTATGAACCATTTGGCTTAGAGACTCCCAAGTAATATGAATATTAGATAGGCAGAGTCTATGTGATAGTTGTGATAGACAAAAGAACCATCCTTCGAGCAACTTGCAGAGTTTGAGAAGATAGATTCAGAGCAATTAGTTAGCAAAAGTATAGTTTGATAGATTAATCAAGACTTCATGATAGTATAGTGATAAATGGGTCAACATTATGGACAATTGTGCAAGTAGAGTCTTGGAAAGTATGGACAGAGATGTATTCATAAGAACACTTAGCAGGTTTGGATAGATATATGATAGTGGATGATAGAATGGATTCATAGATTGGTTCAGAGAGTGGTTCAAAAAAAAATGGACATTATCATAATGGATGATAATTACATAGGAAATGGCTCGAACAATGCTAATGGATTCCAAATTGACAGATATTTTTTGTACACATGCAGTGCATACATCAGTTCACATTCAAAACATAGTAATGCTCAGAAACAACAATGACAAAACTCCCTACGAACTATGGAAAGGAAGTGCAGACAACAACCTCTACATCAAGGTAACTAAAGGTAATATTTTATTAATTAAAATTTATGTTTATGATATTGTTTTGGAAGTATTAATGATAGGTTAAGCTAGAAATTTGCAAAGGATATGCAGAATGAATTTGAAATGTCATTACTTGGAGGACTATCCTTCCTTCTGGGTCTTCATATATTTCAAAGAAACCAATGAATTTTTATTTCTCAAACTAAGTATATCTGAGAAATGTTAAAGAGGTTCAGAATGGAAGATTGCAAACCAATTACCACTCATATGTAAACCAGTTGCAAGTTGAGAAAATATGATGATTCAAATTCTACAGACCAGAGGCAATACAGGTCAATGATTGGTAACTTAATATATGTGACAACATCCAGACCATATGTAATGCAGGCAGTTGGATAGGTGGCACGATTTCAAGCAGCACCAAAGGAATCATATGTATTAGCAGTGAAGAGTATTTTCAGATATCTCAAAGGAACATAAGAGTTTGGATTATGGTATCCAAAAGGAAAGGATCTATCACTTATTGCCTACATAGATGCATATTGGGCAGGTTGTATTGATGACCGACGAAGCACCAATGGAGCAGTGTTCTACTTGGGTGAGTGTTTATTATCATGGATAATCAAGAAATAATCATCAATATCTTTATCTATAGTCAAGGAAGAGTATATTGCAGTAGCAACATGTTGTACACAGGTTCTTCAAATGAAACAAATTCTAACAAATATATATGATGAGCCCATTCCAATCTATTGTGATAATACAAGCACCATCAGTATCTCAAAGAACCCTATAATTCACTCCAAGACGAAGCACATTCCAATCAAGTATCACTTTCTAGAGGATCAGGTTGCAGAAAATAACATCAAAGTTGAGTATGTGGGCACAAAAGAACAAGTTGTAGACATCTTTACAAAACCACTTCCACGGGAAGCCTTTGAGTATCTTCGCCAGAGACTTGGAGTTATTTCTACTCCAAAATGACTGATTTTTGAATGCTTATCTTATATGTCTTATATGTACATGAGGAAGCACCATAAATAGGACAAAGGGGGAGAGATTTATCAAATGCAAAAGGTAAATTCTTGTAGAGAAAGCATAGAGGCATGTTTCCAAGGGGAGCGATTGTCACAAGGGAAGAATGAGTGATATGACTTCAAAGTGATACCCTTTATCAAAGGGGGAGATATTATTCATATGAAAAGAAAGAGAGTAATCAGAGGATTATAAACACAAAGAAAAATCAAAGGCACGTAGACAGGGGGAACATCCCCAAGGAGAGTTCAGTTAGGGGGAGCATCCCCAAAGGGAGATACCCTTTTCCATTGATGTCAAATGGGGAGAGATAGAAACATTGATCAAGAGTATAAGCATGAATGTTATCATGACTAAGTGTTTCCATCAATGTTGGTGTTGACATCAATGACAAAGGGGGAGATTTCCAGACAATTAGCTTAGGTTGGTGGATAGTTGGTATGGATTATTGGTTTTTATTGATGTCAACTATTGGAGAGTGATATTGTATATTGATATCAACCCTTGGAGAAAGTATGGTAGCGAATTCCAGTAGCACAAAGGTTTGGGTAATGGACCCAAGTTTGTTTGATGTAAAGATGACTCATTATTGTCTTGTCATGGTTGATAATAAGTATAAATGGATGAACTCCAAAGTGGTCCCCTTATGGTGAAATCCCTTACGAGAAGACACTTTGTGGATTGAGTTATCCTAGAAGTATGATTAGAGAACCCATGCTTATTTGTGGAATAATGAGATGAAGGTCAGTGAATTTTTTAGTGAAACTATCCTATATGGATATTTATTTTCATTCCATTTCCGATGGTATGTGGAATGTCACATAACTCCTCATGTTTAAAGAGTTATGGCCATGAGAAGTTGGAGAACCCAGGTTTGGGTAATGGACCCAAGTATGTTTGATGGATAACGGTGTGTGTTTTGATATATTTTCAGATAATACTATTCTATATGGATAGTACATGTCATTTAATTTATGGTGGTATGTGGAACATCACATAACGCCTCACGGTTTGAGAGTTATGGGCTTACGAAGTTGGAGGACCCTCTTATGTCATCTAGAAGCCCCAAAAGGTCAAAGTAGTCAAAGTGGTTTAAGAGATTTTAGAAGGTAAATAATAAAGTTAAGCGATGAGTGTACTATAGATCAAAGTGAATAAAAAATAAATTATTTAAATAATAAATTTAATGGATAAATTAGAAGTAGGTTAACCCTAAAATAAGGAAAGTGGGCAAAGTGACCTAGAAGATGTTTTTAACGAAGCTACTTGTAGAGTATAAATAAGAGGCAAGGCTCTCTCATTTAAGACACACTTGAGAATATTTAATACCTATAGATTTATGAGGTAACCAAAGGATATATAAGCCAAATTTCTAAGGGAAGGTGAAGAAAATAAGGCCGAAATTCAAAGAAGGATAAAATCTTTTGATGATGCTTTCTAAGGTATGTTATTTATAGGTCATCTCAAAATTTTTGCAAAAAAAAAAAATTATAGAATGCTTCAGACCGTGAAGTTGATGTGAAATTGAGGAAACATATTCAAGTATCTATGGTAAATAATAAATCTTGTGGGTCGTTTTATTTTTGGAGTTACACTCTGTGGAAAATACAGTTTGTGGCTAGTCCTGAAACTAGTAAAAAACAAGTGTTTCGGGTAAAAACGTCATAAATTCTTCATAACAGTTCCAAATTCAGTAAGACCACATTTTTTGGTTAGAGTACAATATTTAGTATTATTTTTAATAGTTTCCGATCAATTCAACAAATATTCCGTGCGGGCATGCTCTACAAGGTCGCTCTCTTGAATAAGCCAAAATTCAGCAAGGTATGTCATTTTTGCTATAAATCCTTTTATGAGAGGTTCCAAGTAGTGAAACCTGAAGGAATTGTATAAAACACACTGAATAACATTATGTATCAGTTTTAGATCTTTATTCATTATAGGTACAAATTTATGATTATTTCAAGTTAGGGTTGTTGACTAATCCAAAACTAGGCATGTGAGACTAAAGATAAGTTTGATGAAAATGCTAGTCTCTTGTTGTTAAAGTTAAGGAAGGTTTGTATGATTGTGATCATACAGACCAGGTCTATTATAGAGTTACAAATCAGATTTGGATGATGAAATTGATGAGGGCATTTGTTTGAGGTACATGTCGGGTAATGGTTGAGACAAGTAGTTGATGAGTTGGCACATACATGAGGAGTATAGTTGATGAGTAGTTGACACATGATTGGTACATACTTGGTACATGGTTGGTTTCACTTTTTTATGGTACATTTTGATTAAAAATTGTTTGGTACAGGTTGGTGCATGGTTGGTGCACTTTTTTATGGTAGAGGTTGGTGCATGGTTGGTTTCACTTGTTTATGGTATAGGTTGATTACAGATTGGTTGGTACAAGGTGGTGCATGGTTGATGCACTTGTTTATGGTACAAGTTGGTGCATGGTTGATGCACTTTTTTATGGTATAGTTTGATTACAGGTTGAGATACAGGTTGATGCATGGTTCATGTTTATTGGTACAGGTTTACAGCGGTATATCTCACAGTGATAGTGTGACATTGGTTCCATCATTCTACTTATACTTTAGGGAGGTTGGATGGGGAAAGGATAGGTGGTTGTAGCCACCTTCCGATTGTAGCCTCCTTCTGGTTGTAGCCGGAGAATTGTGGAGTTGGAGATTCCCTCAAGTTGTAGCTTGAGAAACTAGGGGGTTGGAGTCTCCTTCCAGTTGTAGCTGGAAAATAAAGGAAGTTGGTGCTTCCAATGAATGTAATTATTCATGACATATAAGAAAAATAATTTTGTGGTTTTCTCCCGCTTTGGGTTTCCACGTAAAAAACTGGTGTACTATGTATGTGTATGATTGTTCACTTGTTCATTTATTATTTACTCTACAGTTATTGGATGATAATGCTACATCGATATAACACTTGGATTATATGGTTAAAAAGGATATTATTTCTCTATTACCGATTCACCCCCCCTCTCATTAATCCAATAGTTTATCTGAGTTATACCTTTAACATGATTGACCCAGGTTCAGGTCTACTGGGGACCCAACAAAGCCTCTAAAACTATCGTCCCTCCTGGTAAACTAGAAGGAAAAGAAGTGCACACAGTGCCCTGCATAGTCTCACCCGAGATAGTCTTAATGGGTGGCTTAAATACTCAAGTCCTTGCAGTCTAGGACTGAATGGAGATCTATGAAGTGAACGATGTGAATTCTACCCAATCATGAAATTATTATACTTTCATTCTCATTCATGCATGTAGTGTAACAAGATCCATTAATTCATTCATACATCATTCTAACATCTACTCATAGACAATAAAAGAGATACAACCATTCAATCACAAAACATAGGTTTTACCATGGTTCACCCCCCTTGGGCTACATCCACAAAGATCTGTCTCTCAAGATCTTTTATTACGGTGGTTCCAAAACTATAGCTCCATGCACTTTACAATTCATTCTCATTCGAGTCAAGATCTATTATGAGCCAGACTAGATCACACCATACTCCTCAGCCTGTGATATAACCCTAGATATATACCCTTTTGACCTTCTACAACTCAAAAACCTACAAAATTGGATCAGATTACAATAGTGTTACAAACTAGCTACTTCTTATCACGCGAGTAACACTCCATAAATCAAAACCCTTGAAATATCCCCCCCCCCACCTAGACCTCCTAGGTATATGTGTGTGTGTGTGTGTGTGTGTTTGGCTCAACAACCATTACAATGTATTACAAAAACCCTAAACCTAGCATCGTTAGGTCTCCCATGCATGTGTGCATCCTGCTTTTCCTTCCATCTGTCGCTTTCCTCGTGCATTCCTTTCTTCCCAAAATAACCTTTCTTTCGGATTCGGCATGCTTCCAACCGTAGTCATGAAGTGATGGGAGGCATCCACTATAACCATTATACTTAACATTAATTCATTGTACCATAAATCATGTGCATGGAACCATCATAACCAATAACACATTCATATTAACCATTCATACACTATCAGTCCACAATAAATAAAATAGTAAACAAACACATCACAACATAACATAACACATAGACACCATACTTAACCTGGTTCACCCAATATGGGATACGTCCACAACGAACGAGTTTGTCATGACCCAAGGGGGGCATATATATGGCTAAATGTATATGACATGACCACAAGGGGGGGCATATATGGGCCTAAATTTACATGTAATGTGTAAATATATATGCAATAGGTTCAACCTAGTAGTAAAGGGGTCTCATTTGAAAGTGTGAACAACTATATATAAGATATAATGTATCCATTATTGTGACATGTGAATTGTGAAGTATGAATGATATTTAGTTATTTGGAGGGGGTTCCCATATTATTTACGGAGTTATTGTGTAACTTGTCTATCTTGTATTTGTTCACTACGTTCACATTATGTACATGGTGTTTACTTCTGTTATTTAATGATATTTTGAGCATTTGGTTCATTATAGGTTTCTTCTATTATTAGTCAGAATCATCCCGTATAAAATGTGTGGACTACACTCATACATGATATCTCAGTTATAACTCAAAATTCCCTTGTTGTTCATGCATATGGTGCACACTCATCTCTCTACTCATCCCCAAATCCTCATGCTCGACTTACCCTCATCCAATCATACTTCACTCTTCATGAGCTACTCAATGCTTGACTCATTCATTTTTTCTCTCCTACTCGACTACTTTTCTACCCAAAATCCCTTACATATTTATACATTTACATTAGGGATTATCCCATTATAATGGATGAAAATTCCTAAAGAATTATAACTAAATTCCTTCCTTTGTGTGCGTTGATCCTGAAAATGTGCTAACCACTTTCCTTCTTCTACATGAACTCTTGATCAATTCCCAAAACTAGTCCCAAAATGCTTGTTCCAACAAGCCCCCAACACTCACATGTGGCTCATCCCAAGCCACTCAATTATGTTGTTGTACTCGCTTTGCTGTCATAGTGAGCTTCTCAAAAATACCCTTTATAATTGCGATATTTTCCTTTTCTTGAAATTCTTGCACCACAATCTCATCTACCGTATGTATAGTAATAGGTTTCTTCAACTTATCGACATTATATTGTGCTACTTGCTTCATTATTCCTTGTGTTTCTGCAATTTATTTTGTAACTCTGAAGGATTCCTCCTGTAGTGGATCCAATTTATGCACAATATTTTGTTGTTCCACTCTGATTTGGTTTATCTTATGGTTCAACTACCTATTCTCAATAAGTGCAGTCAGCCTCTCTTTTGGTGGAAGAGTATTCATTGTATCTATGATATTTTGTTCCTTCTCCTATGTAGTCTATAGTATTTGTTCCAACACTGGTATCTCTAAGTTTTACAGAAACTGAGTCCATACTTTTGTTCTTTATTCATATAAATTAGCACATTATTTATTTAAACTCTTGATTCTTTCCACTATCATCACAATTTTCTTATCCCTTTGCTCTCTTTCTTCATGTGGAGTATTTGGTGTTGTGCACGCTTCCAAGTCAACAATATTCATGTGAAAGCCCTAAATAGATTCACTAATCTTCATAACTTTATCTTGTAATGGAGTCTCCAATTCCATTCTTATCTCTAGGAAGTTTCTATATACTTGTTGTACTGCATTTTTTAATCTTGTTTCTCTTTGTTCAGCCTCATACCACTCTAATACTATCTTATTGCATTATGCTTGTTATGTTGTGTTGTCCTCATTTACTTTAGCCAACTCCAACATAGTAAAATCTGTTCGAAATTGAATTTTTTATGTTACACTTGACTACAAACTATGTAGTACATTCATAGATAGTCGTGATATCACTAATTCAATATGATTTAATGCCTATGTTTCCTCATGCATCTTTGTCGATGGGAATTATAATGCCTTTACTGATATCCTCATTACTCTTTGCTATGTTCATGTTGATAGTTGTTGTGAGTCATTTTGGTTGTACTATGTCTATAGTTCCTCTCCCGTTTTAATTTGAACTACCATTGTTACCTCCAAGAGTTGGTGTAGTGTCTATATCTATTATTGCATAGTCATATTCATCTCCTCATGTTTCTGAATGGCTCACATAAATGTTTATTTTATTACTTCCTTTACTTGATATCTAATTTTCTCTAAGTCCTCCTTAGTAAAATCTCGAATCACTAAGTAGCTTGATGAATTTCCTCTTCTTATGATAATGCGTAGATTTATCCTTCAAATGTTCCTTCCTATTTTTTCCTATGGGAAATGGAATTTCCCAAATGTCACATTCACCATTTCCTCATTCTTCTTGTTCCCTTTCTCCTTCTTCCTGATCCTTATTTGGTTCTTGTGTCTCCTTTTTTGGTTGTTTCATATCCTTATGTAATGTTTCTATCTCTGGGATTCCCCCATTCCCCACTATTCCTCCCATTCATTTACAATATGGATGATTTCTTTCTCTGTCACCCTGTAATGCATCGAAAACCATTGTTGAGTCAGTTCCTTCTTTTCCTAAATATACATATGGTGTTACCCTACCTTAAATCGCATAATTTCCTTATAAGCTTCAACAATATGTGGTTGAATCCACAAAGTGTCTTCCATGCATTGTCAAATAGTCTCCTTATAGACGTAAAATGTTATGTCATTTTCCAACTATCTATTTTTATGTGTAGTGTGCCACAATGACACATATCTCACTGCTAAGAATGATTTCTGCATTCCAACTAGGAACTAAGTGTTAAGCCCTAAATCGTGGCACATTACCCCTTAATTGGGGAATATTGCATTAGTATTGTTATTTTATTTATGTTGGCTTGGGTCCATTAGTTATAATTGTACCTCCTAGTCTCCTATATATACCAAGGAGAGCTTTTCATTGGGAATCATCTTGTATTTGTGAATTCATGTAATGTATAAGGAGGTCGCCCCCTCAAAGATGATTATGATTTGAAATTATCCCTTTGTCAAGGAATGGAGTACTTATTCTAAGGTTTTTATGCTATTTTTATATTTGTTTCTTAACATTTGGTATCAAAGGTAGACAATCCTCGGGATTAGCTTCTTCAAAACAAGTCTTCTTGGAATTTTCACTACAACTATTTTTATTGAAGGGTTCAGGATCTGGAATTTATATGGTGTAGATAAAACACACACACACACACAAACACACACATATATAATTTGGGTCCAAATTTAAGATATTGGTTCGTTATATATTTGGAGATACATTCTATTCAAGTTAGGGTTTTTTACTACTCCTGAAACTAGTCTAAAACAAGTCTTCTTGGAATTTTCACTCTCAACTTTTTTCATCTTGGTTTCAGGTTCTAAAATTTTTATAGTATGAATTAGGAATATGTATGTATCTTATGTACAAATTTCATCCCTTTATTCTCTGCACTCTTAAATTTATTCTCTAAGGAAATTAGGGTTTTTGGATGGTTCAAATTTTAGTCTAAAACTGGTGTTCTTGGGAAAATTGTTATATCTGAAGCTACAAAACTCTAAATTGTGTGAGAATTGTTCCATTCGTTAGGGTATGGACCAAATTTTTCGGGTGAAAATTTCAATCTCTTAAGTGAATACAGTGACACATGAAATTCCGTACAAGTTTTCTCTCTTGAAAGGGAAAACATCATCACATCTTGGGAAGGTTATCATAAAATTCTGTTGGAGAATCCAATCTTGGTCTAGCCTGTGGGGTTGGAAACAAGACAAAACAGACTACCTCGGGCCAAAATTTTAGACTCAGAAGCACTGAAAGTTCAGAGCTACAACAAAAGAAAGGTCGACTAGCAGAACAATCTCCAAATTAGGGTTTTAAAAGGTGCATTTTTTGTTTTTGGAAATTTTCATATCTTTTAACTAGAAGATCCAATTGGGGTTATTAAAAAAGTTGAATAAATTGGGATAAAAGAAGTATCACATAAATTTTGGAGAATCTTAGGAATGTTTAGGTACACATGTATTCCGACGTATCTAAACATAGGATCTTTTGTTACTTGTCAGTGCTACAACTCGGGGACAGTGTGGTTCTTCCACGTACCTAGAGTATATAGTAAGGCCCCTTTCGAATGGTTTTTCATTAGAAAACACTACTATGGATTTTATCTCTGACGTACCTAGCGTATATCGGGAGACCCCCTAGAATCCTGAGACCAATTGAGTAAACCTTTTTTCTATTTAGTTTATATAGTGCATCAAGAAAAACACTTAGGGAGATCACTCTCTAGTACCTGGGTAGTCAGAGAGTATGGCTAAGGGAATGGTCAAGCATCCTTAGTTAGTGCCCTAAGATATTAGGAAGAGTATTATTGTTGGACTTGACACGTATATCAAAAATATATAGCACCTGACACTCCCTTGTCTGTGAGGACCTCTTCCTAAGACAATTAGGAATTACTACCTTGCAGTGATTTTTGGCCAACATGCCACCAAAAAAGGGAAATTCTACACCAAATAATCCCTCAGATAGTTCTACTTTGAATCTTGATGAAGGTGAATAAATGCACAAGGACATAGATGATTTACAAAAGAAGGGAGTAAAAAAATATGAAATACAAAGGATAATGGATTCAAATGAAGATAATATGGAAGCGATGATGGATACTAATATGGATGTCTTAAAAGGGGAGATCATGGAAGGGTTGAAAATTTTTCTAATATAGAGGCCACCTGAAAGTGACAATTTATCCCATGAAATTCATGATGAGTACATAAGGAATATTAATCAATACTGGAGAAACTCCAGCTTTGGGTTGAACACCAACCACTTTCCTAAGATCGATATGAAGAAGTTTGATGGAAAGGATCCAATCACATGGATACTCCAGATGGAATAGTTCTTTGATCTACATGATGTGCCACACACACAATAGGTATGAATTGTGTCCTTATATTTAGAACCTAATTGGTTTGTGTGGTATCAATGGCCCTCTTCTCACAAATCACTTGTCACTTGGACAATTTTCATGGAAGAAATGATAGCACACTATGATGATACAAGGAGAAATACCTTCTTCATCCAATTGATAAATCTCAAGAAAAAGGGTTCAATTGTGGAGCACATTGAAAACTTCTAAAGATTGAATATAAAGGTAACATATATTCCATATGAGCACATGATTGATGGGTTCATAATAAATTTAAAGGATAAAATTCAACATGAGTGGCGCAGATGCCACCCAGGCACATCCACAACTATCAGGACCTTCTTTTCCCCAAAGCCCGAAGAGATAAATGGCTTCTTCAAATCCCTTAACGGGACCTTTTGTCACCCACAGGATGCTCTTATTTATCTCCCTATAGTCTTCTCGGGAAATCGGCTTTCGCGTTGTCGCGAACCTTGTGGGCACGTTCCTCGTGATATCCAAAACCACGAACCCCGATGGGTCTCAATATCGATGCTCCCTTGTTCCTGTCGGGAATTTCCCTATCGAGAAATCGGTGTAGGCGATGTCACGGTTCTTGGGCACCAGAAACCCCCGAACCCCGATTCTTCGATGGTGCCTTGCATTGACCCTGCAACAATTGACTTCTCCAACACCTGTCCACCTCTCCAATACCTATGGCTCAGACTTCCAGGCGATCGGGAAATTGTGTTTCGGGAAATTGCGATTCCTGTTGCACAAGGTCACAGACCTTGTCAAACCCAGAACTCTGATATGTTACACCACCTGTCGTCACCTTAGGGAGAGGTTGAATCCTTCGACACCTGTACTCCACTACACACGGAGGCTGCGAGGTTGTCGCGTTTCAAAATTTCGGAATTCCTCCAGCGGTGATTCTTACAACAATGAAAGTCCCGAAAAGCCGATCCCCAATACCCGTGCGAGTGTCCTCCTCCACGTCACCCCTCCTTGTCAGGAAATCGGATATCACGAGATCGCTAATTCAACTATAGTGATTCCTTGGCATGGGAAAACCCTGAATGCCGAACCCTGACTCCTACGGATCTTGCGCCATGTGTCCTCGTTGTGATCGACGGCTCCGAATTCGTCGGGAAATCGCTAATTGCGATTTCAACATGTATGAAACTCCTACCTCCAAAAACCCCAATAAGCTAGATCCCGATGGCCCTTGTTTCCTTCCTACACCTAAGGGCTAAATCCCATGCAACTTCTCCAAGATCTGACGGTCGACGGGACTTCGCGAGGCTCCTCAGCGAGACCTGGCCGTCGATTCCTCCTCCTTAATGATTCCTCCTGCTCTAAAGCTCCTTCCTGTTTGAACCTTCTCCTGGGTCCTTTGCCACGGGATCACGAAGGAGCTATCCCTCCTGAGCTTGTCAACTCTGATTCCTCCAGAGAATTTGCACACACTTTTCATGCTCGACCTTCAATGACTTCCAAGTGTTGAGTCTTTCAGACTCTATGCGCTTACAGCCATAGTAGTCTCTACCTTCCTTTACTCAGACTAGCCACTGAGACTTCAAGTTCAGTCCACACTTCTCCTGCATGACTCTACCAACCCGCATCAACTTCTGGGTGAATGGGAATAAGGGTTTAACCGTCGAGCCTCATCAACGCACTCTATGCGGATGAATTCAACTGCACTCTATGAAATAATCTCCTGGCTCAGACAGAGAAACAATTGAAACTTATTCTCTTCTCTCTCAGACTTCAGTTAAAAACTCTGAAATCACATGCACAACATATTCAAAGCAATTGCATGACCAGAAAACAAATATTCATAAACACAGAAACATCATACACAGAGAAACAACACCAACCATGAAATTGAATCAAAAACTCTCTTCTATTAATTCAAAAACATCTGTACATGGGTGTTCTTCACAAATTCTTTGCTTGATCTCTCTCTTCTTGCTCCTGAATGAATAGTTCTGGATACTAATCTTACAATGTACAAAGGAGGGTGTCTATATCTGTTTTCCCTCTCGAAAACTGAAACTGTCTAATCTAGGCTTAAACATCTATCTACCTGCATTAAATCTAATAAATGACTCCTATCTATTTCAGACAAGAGCGTATGGCTCGAGGTCTGATACAATACAACAGGCGTTCCTTCATAAATATTTCATTGAAGGATATGTCGCTTCATCTTTAATTAAAATTCAAAAAGTCATCAAGCTTATATGTCATTTGTTTAAAACACATGCGTTGGCTCCATGCTTGCTTCGGTAGTCGCGATGCTCCTGCATCATACTCCCTGGCTTGAAAGATTTCATGGGCTCCTGTCCATGAGCTCCTGCATGGTCTATCTATGCTTCTGAATGCTTGCTTCATTTTCCCAACTGGCATCTTCCACTGGGTGATTCTTCCATTTGACCAGGTATTCAAAGTATTCCTTCCGCCTGGTCCTCTTTCCCACTCGTTTGTCTAGTATGCACTCCATCTGTGGTTTCTTTGCCACTGGTAATTGTTTCATCCAGTGGATCACTAGTTCCTTAGCTCCAGCCTCTGCTTCTCCAGCCCTGTATGGGTATAATTTTGAGACATTGAATTTCAGAGATATTTCGATGTCATCCGGCAATTCAATCTCATAAGCATTCTCTCCGAATTTCTTTAGGACTCTGCAAGGTCCGATTTTCTTTATTTTGAGCTTGTTGTATGTTCCCCTTGGGAACCTTTCTTTTCTCAGGTGTGCTAGAACTAGATCACCAACCTTGAATTGAAGTTGTGTCCTATGCTAATCTTCTCTGTGCTTGTACTCCTGATTTGATTCCAGCAACTGTTGTTTCACCCTGCTGTGAAGATCTTCCATCGCCTCTGCGAATTTTTCAGTGTTGGTGCTCTTTGTCATCATCTTTTCTGACTCCCTGAGTTCATAAAATCCTCTTGGTTGGGTCCCATACACAATTTGAAATGGGATTTTACCTGTGCTTCGATTCACTGAATCATTGTAAGAAAACTCTGCCTGTGGCAACACGTTGTCCCAGCTGCTGTGGTGCTTTGTCACCAGGCTTCTTAATAAATATCCCAGGCTTTTGTTCACAACCTATGTTTGTCCATCCATCTGGGGATGGTAGACATTAAAGTAGTCCCCATCTTCTTCCAGAGTGTCCTCCAGAAATGTCCAATGAATTTTGTATCCCTGTCCGATATTATGCTAATGGGTAAACCATGAAGTCTAACAATCTCCTTGAAGAACAGATTTGCGATATGTGTTGCATCACTGGTCTTATGGCACGAAATGAAATGTGCCATCTTTGAGAACTTTTCGACCACCACAAAGATCGAATCATGTCCTCTTTTCTTTCTTGGCAATCCTAATACGAAATCCATGCTGATTTCATCCCACGGCCTGTCAGGTATGGGTAAGGATTGATAAAATCCTGCATTCTGTTTTCTACCCTTTGAATGTTGACAAATCCTGCACCTATCAACAAACTTTTTGACATCTGTTCGCATATTTGGCCAACAATATGCTTCTCTTAGCTTTGCAAACGTTTTATCGTGGCCAAAATGCCCTGCTAATCCGCCACTGTGCTTTTCCTTTAGCAGATTCTCCCTCATGGAGCAATTCGGAATGCATAACTGATTTCCTCTAAACAACAATCCATTCTGGATCATGTAATCCATCCACAGGCTTCTGTCTCTAAGAAATGGATTCTCAGATGCCTCGTATGCCTCTGCAAAATCTGCATCACCTGCATACATGTCTTTAAGATTTTCAAAACCGAAGGTCTTGACTCTGAATTCCTGCAGCAACAAACATTTCCTGCTCAAAGCATCCGCCACTTTGTTAGCAGTTCTTGAAATGTGTTTAATTACAAACGTGAAATTTTGCATGTACTCTACCCATTTTGCATGTTTCTGGTTCAACTTATCCTGTTGACTCACAAACTGCAATGCATGATTATCACTATATAGAACAAATTCCTTGGGTATCAAGTAATGCCTCCACTTCTTTAATGCCTATATGATGGCATAAAACTCTTTATCATACGTGGAGTATTTCAGCTTTGCTTCATCCAGCTTCTTGCTGAAATATGCAATCGGCCTATCTTCCTGGCTTAAGATCGCTCCTATGGCATACCCGCTTGCATCACATTTCACTTGGAATGTCTTCTTGAAGTCCGGAAACACTAACACTGGTCGTTTCGTTATCTTCCGCTTCAACAAATTGAAGCTCTTCTCAGCCTCTGCTGTCCAATGAAAAGACTTGTGTCTTTTCTTGACTGTGTCCATCATTGCTGCGCTAACTCCACTGAAGTTCCTAATGAATTTCCTGTAGAAACTTGCCAATCCGTGGAAACTTCTCACCTCGAAAACATTTCTGGGTGATGGCCAATTTTTAATCACTTCCACCTTACTTGGATCCATCTTCAATTCATTTGCCAATATGACAAACCCCAAGTAAATGAGTTCTCTCTTCATAAATGAATATTTCCTCATGTTGATCAACAAATTCTCTTGCTGTAGCTTCCTCATTACAATGGCCAAATGTTTCAGATGCTCTTCTTTTGACTTGCTGAAAATTAATATGTCATCTAAATAAACAATGACAAACTTACCAATGAACTCTTTCAGCACTTCATTCATCAGCCTCATGAATGTACTTGGTGAATTCGTCAAACCAAATGGCATGACTAGCCATTCATACAACCCTTCATTGGTTTTGAACGTTGTCTTCCATTCATCACCTTCCCTCATGCGAATCTGATGGTATCCGCTTTTCAAATCCACTTTTGAAAAAAAAAATTCCCTGCTCAGGCAATCCATCAAGTCATCCATCCTCGGCAATGGAAACCTGTACCTGATGGTTATCTTGTTGATGGCTCTAGAGTCTATACACATTCTTTATCCTCCATCCTTCTTTGGACTTAGTACCATTGGAACAACACATGGACTAAGACTTTCCCTGATCGGTCTTTTATCCAGCAGCTCCTTTACCTGTCTTTCGACCTCCTCATTCTCTTGCGGCGTCAACCTGTACGCTGCTTTGTTTGGAAAACTTGCTCCTGGTATGAGGTCTATATGATGGCTTATGCTCCTCATCGGTGGCAATGAATGAGGTAATTCGTCTACCACTATATCAGCGAACTCTTCCAGCAGTTCCTGAATTTCCTCTGGTAGATCATCCACTCTTGTGCTGGTCAAAACAACTCTCAGTTTTTTGACCACAAAGAATTGTGGATCTTCCTTTTTCTTTACTTTTGCCAGAAGTTCCTTCCCACTCATGAGAAGTATCCTGTTGTTCACTTTTGGTTTCACCTCCTTATCTTTTATCGGAAGTAACATGTGTGTTCTCCCATCCTTCTCTAAAGTGTACGTATTCATTTTCCCATCATGAATTACGTTTCTATCATATTGCCATGGTCTTCCTAGAAATAAATGACATACATCCATAGGATTAACATCACAGAGAATTTTATCATTATATCCTCCTATCTTGATGTCCACTAAGCATTGTTTAGTGACACTCACCTGATGTCCCTTCAGTAGCCATGAGACTTTATATGGACTCGGGTGATCAGTCATCTCCAGTTCTAATTTTTCCACCATCTCGGTTGAAACGAGATTGTCGATGCTTCCGCTGTCCACAATGACCTTGCATTTCCTGTCTTTGGTCTTGCAAGCAGTCCTGAACAGTCTGCTTCTCTGAGCTATGTCCTCCACCTCCTTTTTGGGTGTTAAGAGAACTTTTCACATCATCAAAGACCTTCTATTTTTTGTGTCTTCTGCTTTAGCAACTCACCTTTGTGCCTCGGCGATATGAGCTTCACCTCTGTCCTTTTTCCTATCTGGACAGTCGACGGCTTTGTGTCCATCCTTCCCACATGTGTAGCATGTGATGACTCCTCCTCTGCCTCTTCCTCTACCTCTGATATGAGGAAAAGTATTGTTATCAGCGTATCCTCCATCAGGTTCTACCTGCTGCCTTCACTGTTCAGCATGTTGGCCTTGCTGAGAACTTCCACCGCTCTCGATTCTTTTCTGAGGATTTTTCCATTTATCCTTAGATTTCTGGAACCTGTCTTGGGCAACTACTTTACCTCTCGGCTAGCTCTTACCTCGCCCTCACTATGCTGGCTTACAGCTTAGCTTCTCTTCTGCCTTCAATGCCATATGATACGCATCCTCCACCGTTCTGACGGTTGTCATACTCATTTCATCCTGGATATCGTATCTTAAGCCATTCATATACCTGGCCACTTTTTCATCATCGCTCTCCTGATGACCTGCTCTAATATTGAGCTTGTAAAATTCCTCGATGTACTCTTTCACCGTCATCAACTTCTACCTCAGGTTCTGCATTTGCCTGAACAGTGTGATCTGATAGTCCCTTGGGATGAATTTTGCCTTCATCTTTGCGATCATTCGATCCCAACTTTTGATCTTTTGTTTGTCTTTGGAACGTATGCCTGCCTGAAGTTTGTCCCACCATAATGTTGCATGTCCCTTCAGTTTAGTGACAACATGCCTTACCTTTTTATCTTCTTCTATATCCTCATAATCGAAGTAGGTGTCAAGAGCTCTAATCCAATCCAACAGCTCTTCTGCATCCAAACTTCCTTCATAGACTGGAATGTCCATTTTCGTCTTTGAACTCATCCGAGCAATAGCTTTGATCAATCACTCATTGGCTGCATCTTCAGCTGCAACTTCTCCTTGCTGTTCAGCTTCAGCTTCTCCTTCGGAGTCACTTAAGTCTCCAGCATTGGCGGTGCATCTCTGCACTGCTTCCATGTCATCTAATCTCGCTCTGAGATCTCGTATCTGCCTTTCCATTTCTGGATTCCCTGCTGGCCTGCCTCTTCTTTGCACATACCTATCCTCTATATCAGGCGATTGCCTTTCTCTTCTGGGCAGCATGATGAATCATGTCTCTCTCTGCTATAGAAAACAAAGAGTCAAATCCAACTTTGATACCACTCTGGCACAGACGCCACCCAGGCACGTCCACAACTATCAGGACCTTCTTTTCCCCAAATCTTGAAGAGCTAAATGGATTCTTAAAATCCTTTATCGGGACCTTTTGTTACCCACAGGATGCTCTTATTGATCTCCCTGCAGTCTTCTCAAGAAATCGGGTTTCGCATTGTTGCGAACCTTATGGGCACATTCCTCGTGCTATCCAAAACCCTGAACCCCGATGGGTCTCAATGCCGATGCTCCCTCATTCTTGTTGGGGATTTCCCTATTGGGAAATCGGCGTAGGCGATGTCACGATTCTTGGGCACCAGAAACCCCCGAACCCCGATTCTTCAATGGCGCCTTGCATTGACCCCACAATGGTTGAATTCTCCAACACCTGTCCACCTCTCCAATACCTATGGCTCGGACTTCCAGGTGATCGAGAAATCGCGATTCCCATTGCACAAGGTCACAGACCTTGTCAAACCCTGAACTCCGATATGCGACGCCACCTGTCATCACCTCAGGGCGAGGTTGAATCCTTCGACACCTGTACTCCACTACACACGGAGGCTGCGAGGTTGTCGCGTTTCAAAATTTAAGAATTCCTCTAGCAGTGATTCTTACGACAATGAAAGTCCCAAAAATCCGATCCCCGATACCCGTGCGGGTGTCCTCCTCCATGTCACCCCTCCTTGTCGAGAAATCGGATATTGCGAGATCACTAATTCAACTGTAGCGATTCCTTGGCATGGGAAAACCCCGAATGCCGAACCCTGACTCCTCGGGATCTTGCGCCACGTGTCCCTGTTGTGATCGATGGCTCTGAATTCATCGGGAAATCGCTAATTATGATTTCAACAAGTATGAAACTCCTACCTCCGCAAACCCCGATAAGCCGGATCCCGATGACCCTTGTTTCCTTCCTACGCCTAAGGGATAAATCCCGTGCAACTTCTCCAGGATCTGATGGTTGGTGGGACTTCGCGAGGCTCCTCGGTGAGACCTGGCCGTCGATTCCTCCTCCTTAAGGATTCCTCCTGCTCTAAAGCTCCTTCCTATTCGAACCTTCTCCTGGGTCCTTCTCCATGGGATCACGAAGGAACTATTCCTCCTGAGCTTGTCAACTCTGATTCCTCCAGAGAATTTTCACACACTTTTCGTGCTCGACCTTCAATGACTTCCAAGTGTTGAGTATTTCAGACTCTATGCACTTACAGCCACAATAGTCTCTGCCTTCCTTTACTCATACTAGCTACTGAGACTTCAAGTTCAGTCTATACTTCTCTTGCACTACTCTACCAACCCGCATCAACTTCTGGGTGAATGAGAATAAGGGTTTAACAGTCGAGCCTTATCAACGCACTCTATGAGGATGAATTCAACTGCACTCTATGCAGGAATATCCTGGCTTAGACAGAGAAACAATTGAAACTTATTCTCTTCTCTCTCAGACTTCAGTTAAAAACTCTGAAATCACATGCACA
>CBVK0101282222.1:0-20499 GCA_900067695.1 Picea abies | reverse complement strand
AGGTAAATCATCCACAAAAGTATTGGTAAGGATAACTCTTGGCTTCCTTACTACAACAAATTGCATTTCTTGATCTTTCTTGATCTCCTTTAAGAGTTCCTTCCCACTCATGAGAAACATTATTGTGTTGGATTCTTCCTTTTCTTTCTTCTCCTCTATTGGTAGTAACGTGTGGCTGTTACCATTCTTTTCCAGAGTATAAGTATTTTTTCTCCCATCATGGATAACATTCCTATCAAACTGCCATGGTATCCCCAACAAAATGTGACAAAAATCCATGGGAATCACATCACACAAAATCTCATCTTTATAGCCTCCTATTTTAAAAACTTTGCATTGTTGACTTACCATTACTTGATGTCCTTTCTACAACCATGATACTTTGTTTGGACTTGGGTGTGTAGTTGTCTCTAGCTTCAGCTTCTCCACCATTTGTGTAGATACTAAATTATCAGTACTCCCACTGTATATAATCATATTACAAAATTTGTCCTTTGTCTTACAAATAGTCCTGAACAACCTTGTTCGCTAAACTGGGTCTTTTGTTTCTTTTTCTGTGTTTAGAACAATTTTCCTCATCATAAGATTTTGTCCCCCTTCTGCTGCCTTTACTTCCACATTATTTTGGGCTTCAGAAATGTGTGCTTCTCCTCCTCCTTCTCTCTACCTCTAGGGACATTTCCAAGACATAGGTCCTGTCTTTCCATAGGCATAACATTTAACTCCACCTCATCTACTTCTTCCTCTTCCTCGAGGAAAATATTTTCTCCCACCAAATGGTCTTCTTTGGGAACTTCATCCTCTTTCAAAATGACCATATGATTTCTCATTATCATCCTTAGCTTTCGATGCCTTATCATAGACAACTCCCTTATGTCTGCTTAAGCCTTTTCTTCTGTTCCATTGACTTTGGTTTCTGGCCAACTTTTCTTCTGCCTTCAGTGCAATATGATAAGCATCTTCCACTGTCCTCACAGTCATCATGTTGATTTCATCTCGAATTTCATACTTCAAACCATTCATATGCCTAGAAATTTTTTCATCATCCTTCTCTCTTTGTCTAGTCCTAATATTCAACCTATAAAATTCTTTTGTATACTCTTTCACTGTCATACCTCTCTGTCTCAGGTTCTGCAATTTTCTGAACAACTCTATCTAGTAATATCTAAGTATGAATTTAGCCTTCAATTGTGCTACCATCCTATCCCATTTCTTTATCTTTTGTTTTCCTTTTCTCCTCCTTTCTGCCTGTAGTTCATCCCACCACGGTGTTGCATGTCCCTTTAATCTCGTGACAACATGTATCACCTTCCTTCCTTCATCGACATATTCATAATCAAAATACTTTTCCATGGACCTTATCCAGTCCAACAGCTCTTCGACATCCATATTACCTTCATACATTGGGATTTATATCTTTGCTCTGGCTCCCAACTTCATAATCACTTTCAAGGAGCGTTCATTGCCCACATCTTCCTCTATAGCTTCTTCAACTTCTATTTCTTCACTCTCTGCATCACTAATGTCTTCAGCGATAGATATTACCCTTTTCATTTCTTCCATCACTTCAGACCTCGCATGAAGTTCTCTCACTTCTCTTCCTACAAAATAGTTTGCTATAGGTGGTCCTATGCATACCATCAGTGACATCGCTTCAATTGTTTCCAACACATTGAGTTCAACTTCAAATATTTTTCAGGCTCTGATACCACTTGGTGCAAACCCCCTCCTCTCCAAGGGCTACACGACCTCTCGTTCTAGGATGTTCTCAAGACTAAATCAAAACATTCTTTGATTCCCTGCTGGAACCTCTAAGAAAACAATCCATAGGTCTCTATGAAACTTCTGCCCGCATGAATAAGTGCTAAGTGAAAGCCTTTTTCCATGTGATCACACCTTGTGACCATAAGCTTATCTAAAAAGGTGCATCAAGATTTCACGTATCGGCTATATGAGTCAAATGACTCTCTATTCTTCGAACTCTCGAGTCCCAAAATTTTGACAAGGGCATAGTGCATGCTAACTCCTCCCGTATCCTTCATCCATATGACCCTTTGGTATGAACTATGGCCAATCCTTCCGAGCACATTGGGATTTCATGTATCGAGAACTACCGATGTGATTCACCTCCATTCTCCTGATCCTTCGATACTCGAAATTATGAAATCTTCGAATCAGATCAATGGTCCACACTATCTCTTCAGCCAATGGCTGCAATCAACGCGTTTCACGAATTCTCACAACTCCACCCTTTGACATTTCCACTCTACGAGTCAGCTAAATGTTGATCTCTTGCCACGTGTCCCCTTTCAATGGATGGTCCCGATGATTTCAGGATTTCACATTTTGGGGTTTTGCGAATTTCACTTTGCTTCTTCCAAATCCTTTGGTTTTGTGAAATTTCGATAACTCCTCACAACTAACTAGTGCACTACTTCTCTGAGATCTAACTACTTGAAAGATTTTGGCTCCTCCTAAATGGATCTTGACCCTCGATTTTATCCAATCTTTGAAATTCTTTTTTGAATGATTTCTCCCGCTCAATCCTCCATACTTGTTCTTTCTTCGAACTTCAATTTTCTGTGCTCCACCTTTGAACACTTCAACTCTTCAAAATTAGAATTTTTTCTAAGTGTTTCCTCTCAAGACTTAAAACCACTCCTCCTCCTGAGATTCTGGTAAATGAAACTTGACCTCGGCCCTGCGCACACGTGCACTTTGCATCTTCTTCAAAATACTTTCTAATTCCCTCCTGGCATACTCTGCACTCAACCTCCTGAGCTTTCAAAATTTAACACAAGTTTGTTTCTATATGCACTCCTTGCTCTCAATGTGCACTCTCTGCATACAAAATTTCCCCGCTATCTCTTCTGAGATTTAAGTCGAAAAAAAACTTCTTCATACACACTCCTTGCATTCTACATGCACTCCTTGCATAATCTTACATAAGAGAAACAATTGAACTCATTCAATTATTCATTCATTCACTATTCATTCATTCACTATGAACATCATACATTCACAAACACATAACAAAATAGTCAAATTGTAAACAATATCAACATTATATATTTGGGTCAATTTCCTATGTTCTATTCATTTCAAAGAAAACATAATTATAGTGGCCATCTCCTACAGACACAAGCTGAAACTTGTCTAAGGACCTAGAGCTTCCTTGCTCTTCTTCCTCCTATCTAAATAGTATTACATTCTACTGAAGCAGTTACCTACTCAACTAAATTAATGCAATCTAATGACTAATACAAGAAATTATCCTACACTTGTAATACATTGCAGTTGTGTAAAGGATTTACAATTGTTCCATCCTTTCAAATGGTGGCCCGAATTTGCAAATACCTAATTAACTAACTAGAAAATCAAAAAGATCTCCACATCGCTACCAAGATGATTAAGGTCGGTTTGGATCCTTCGATGTGTTGAGGTGTCAATTCCAATTCCACGTTCACCTTTTTGGATTTTGATAGTGATTCTCTTGCATCAAGTTTGTTATTCATTTCATTCATCTCATAAATTCAGATCAGTGGTATCATAGAGGCATGCTCTTCATTTATTTTTCTTCGTTCACATCCCTGACAAGATCTGGGTACAAGAAGTTGGGACTCAAACTAGTCAACAACCCATGGGGGAAAAAATAAATATGATGGCACAGGATATCTTTTTAAAATGTTGCTCAAGGAATCCCTTGCGTAACAAAGGAATTAAATGATGGAAAAATTTGAACAAATCCTTCAGTATAGGTAAATTTTGATATTCCATTATTTGAAGGACTGATAGATGCGAATGCTATAGATAAATGGTTGAATTTGCTCGAAAGGTATTTTCATTCCACAAGTTTTCCGATAGTGAAAATATTACATTTGTACTCCTCAAGGCCACCCCCGATGATAAGGATTGGTGGGATACTTACTATGAGAAAAGGTCCATAGAGGAATCTACAATATTTGTGGTTGCCCCCACACGGGATTCCTTCAGGGATACCATTAAAGGACAATACTACCGAGTTGGAAGCTACGATGAACAATACACAAGATGGACCACCCCGTGTCAGGAAAGGGACCAGACAATACCAGATTTCACCAATATTTTCCATACCCTACACACCAAATTAGGTATCAAAGAATCTGAACGACATATGGTGCTCAAATACTGTGACTGTCTGCATAGATACATTCAAACAAAAATGGAGTTTCTGGACATCACATCATTGGGTACAAATTATAGATATGTTGTCAAGATCGAGCAAAAATTTAAGCATAAGAGGCGAGAGTTTGGAAATGCAAACTCCTCACACTCGAAGAAGGGTAGAGGCATCCCCAACCCACAAAACAAGGGACAGAGAAAAGAGGGTTATTCTCAAGGCAACCAGTCCAAGCTGAAACACAAGAAAGGAAATGAGAAATCAAAGAAGGACATGGGAAAATGTTGTGAATACCATACAATCCATTTGCACAACACCGAAGAATGTTTCTCCAAGTAGTCACTATTGGCTGAGCTGAAATCTTCTAAGTCAGAGGAAGATTCTGACTATGAATAAATTCCAAAAGGAGGGAAGAGGACTATCGATGTTGAACCCAGTGCCACTTTCACTACCACCAAAGTCTAGCCAAGAGAACCAAAAGAACCAGAGGAAGGGGAACACCTCTTTCACTCACAAGTGTGGGTAAAGGGGGCTTCACTTCATTTCATTGTCAATAGCGACAGTCCAAAGAACTTGATCTCAGCAGAGGTCGTCAAGCAGCTGGACCTACCGACGACACCACACCCGCAACGCTACACCATCGATTGGCTTCACCAATGAAGAGATCCCTGTGTCAGCCAACAATATTGTTTTCAACATGACATCAACCCCTTCAAATATGAGGTATTGTGTGATATTGATCCCCTTGAATTTTGTGATGTTTTTTCAGGTCAACCATATTTGTGGAAGAGACATACTGTGTATGAGTCTAGACCCCACAGTGTTATTATTACTTTGGGTAGACAATTGTACAGGATACCATAGGTAGCATTTCCTACCACTATTTATTTAATCTCTGCTAAGCAATGCAGTAAGGTCATTTCACAAATTGAGAAGTTCTTCTTCTTTGTGATCCATGCTCATATTAAGAAAAAGGTCACTGCCACATCTGTGGCCTCTACACAGAGCCTCTCTTTGCAATAGAATAAAGTGAATGGGATCATGGAAGAGTACGAAGACATCTTCTCCTCACCCACCAGGGTACATATGCACTGCTAAGTCAAACATCCAATTGATCCAACCCCTAGTGCACCTTTGCCTAATTGACTAGTCTATCACTGCTCGCTGATGGAAAATGATGAAATCAAGCGTTAGATCTAAGAGATACTTTAAAATGGGCACATCAAACCCAGATCCTCCCCTTGCAGAAGCCCAATTGTACTGGTGCAGAAGAAAGATGATACTTGACGACTATGCATTGATTACAGAGTATTAAAAAAAATCACAGTCAGGAATCGATGCCCAATTCCCCGAATTGATGACCTTCTTGACCAAATCAAGGGGGAAAAGTTCTTCAACAAGATTGACCTAAAGTTTGGCTACCAATAGCTTCCCATCTAGCCAAATGATGTATGGAAAACAAATTTCAAATCTAAAGAAGGTCTCTTTGAATGGATGGTCATGCCCTTTGGCTTAACAAATGCACCAACCAATTTCATGAGGTTGATGGACGATCTATTGAGACCCTTCACCAACTCATTTGTGGTGGTATATTTGGATGAAATCCTTGTTGGTTACTCTCCTCTATTATACTCTGAGCTTATTATTTACCCAGGGTTCATGTCTTTCAGGTTTGCAACAAAGCCTCTAAAACTATCGGCCCTCCTGGTAAACCATAAGGAAACACAACGCACATATGTGCTACACAGTCTCACTCGAGATAGATTTAATGGGTGGCTGTAAGACTCAGTTGTTTACAGCCCAGGATTGAGTATGAGATCTGAGAAATATATTCAGAACCATCTATTATACTTGTGAGTGAAACCCATTGTTATTTGCGACTATGCATTACCTTCAACATCTTAATTCCTAAATAGTGCAACCATATTTCATAGCAATATAATAACCCATTCTCCCAATAGCACAACACTTACCTACTGGAAGAGGATAAATATATGCATGCATTCATCACATTACACAAATATTACTGTGGTTCACCCCCTCATGGGCTACGTCCACAAAGATTTGGCTCTCGGCTCTTTTATTATGGTAGTTCTGCATCTACAACATCGTGTGCTTACAATTCTCCTCAGATGGGTAAGATCTACATGAGGTGAACTAGACCACACCAGGCTCCTCAACCTATGATCTAACTTCTCTCCTCTCCTCTAGATCAAAAAATTAGAAAATAGTTCATATAAAACCATTACATATCGCATCAATACATACATATCTATGATAATGAAAATCCAACTACTAACTAAATCCGAACAACTACAAAATCCCTCAAAAATATAGAACTCGTCCACAATACCTCAGTATTGGTATTTATACATCTTTGGATATTTATCCATTACAATTCGCTACCAAAACCCTAACCCTACCGACATTAGGTCTTCCTCCCATGTGCGCGTGTTGTTCCTCCTTCCATTTGTCGCTTTCCTTGTGCATGCTTTCTTGCATGCACGCATGTTGTGTTTCCTTTGAGTTGTTGCTTCACTTTATGCATGCTTTCTTTCCCCATGATCATCCTTATTTCCACTTCGGCCTGCTGCCAACAGGCCCCCAACACTGACATGTGACTCGTCCTGAGCCACCTAATCCTTCTGAGCTTCCTTGATCTCCTTGGTGATCGTTTGAAAATTTTCCTTAAGCTCTGCTTCTTGTGTCAGTGCTTGCACAGTCTTCTACTTGATTGTGTCCACTACCTGGAATGCCACTTCGTCGTTGATCAATCCTGCACATTCTGCATGGGTCTATGCTATCTATTTCTTAGCTTTCTCTACATGTGCTAGTACTTCTGCTACCCACTCCTGTAATGGCTCCATTTGAGCCTGATGCTCCTGTTTCTATGTTTGCGTAGTGATGAGTTCTTCATCGAACTTCTTCATCTCCTGCATCGCTTTGACTTGTTTTGGGTTTGGTATTGTCTTCTGCTTCTGCTTGAGCTCTTGGATCACTGCATTGATCCTTTCATCTTCCTTGTCCCACCGTTGGACCTACAGATCCTCCTCCAACTTGGTTCAAAGTTGTGCTACTTTGTCGAATAAGTTAGCGACTATGTTGACCTGCTGCTCTATCTCCTACAGTTGCATTGTTGCTTCCTGATTAATTTTCTCCTTCACTGTTGGTGGCGTGGTTGGTATGATCTACTCTCAGAGATTCTCAATATCCTTCTGGTATTGCTCGATTGCCTACACAAGCCGATCAATCTTTTCCGCTACTACAAGTTCATTCCTCTACGTGGTGTTTGGAAGCTTCTAAAAAATTCCTCCTACTCTTCATTCTAGTTCGTTCATGTGTTCTCTTTCCTCTTGAATTTTAGACTTGTCCTGCTCACATACTTTTTCCAGTGCCTTCGGCTTCTCTATTGCTCGCTATAATTTGAATAAGTCTTTGTGTGCACGAGACTGTACCTCATGTTCGACGCTGACCTGCCACTTGTGTAGTGCCCTGGATGTCATCCACGTCATGAGCAATTGGATGTGGCTTAAATCCTTCAAGGGTGTTTGCCCCACTATTTCATCCATGCACAACATACTAGGTGTGATGTAGAATGTTGTGTTTGCATGCGGTAAGGAGTGGACTGGATTCCGCCTAGTGTTGTCCTATCATCTTGATTTTGCCGACTTTCATTTTCCCGCTTGTTTCCCTTTGTATATGATCATTGTCCTTCTCCTTGCAAAACTCATGTGGCCTTTATTCCTTTGGTGTACTACGCCCTCTTTGGTTTTGTTTCCTTTTTGTTCATTTTTTTTTTTTATTTTTATTTTTTATTGCGCGGTGGATGGTGGACTGTCCTTATACAGCTTCAGTCGGCTCCCATTGATCATTCCTCTGATTTCTATGCCTAATAAATCTCATAATTATACAAATCCTCCATTTGTGATAGATTTTACCTTGTACGGTCCTAACCAATGCATTCTGAGCTTTCCTGGGTGCTGAAATGATTTGTTGTCATACATCAGTACTAGATCTCCTTCCTTGAATGTCTTCTTCTTGATGTGTCTATCATGCCAAGATTTGTCTCTTTATTTTTGAACTTGTTGATTGAATCCTGCCAAGATTCAGTCTTCCTCCATGGTCAGTAATTGATTCAGTCTCTCTTGTACTGTGCCTCATTCTGTCATTTGGGTGATGGCTTCTATGCACAAGCTTTGTGCTAAAAATTCTAACTACACCACTTCTTCTTGGCCATAAACCATTTTAAATGGCATGTGCCCTATCAACATTTTGCATGTAGTCCTGTATGCCTATAATAATGCTGGTACTTTGAGGTCCCATTCGTCTTTGTTGATGTTACAAATATTTTTCAGCACATTCTCCAGAATTTTGTTGGACGCTTCCACTGTGCCATTTGCCTATGGATCATACAATGTGCTCTTCTGATGATGGACTTCAAACTCTTTATTCATTGCGAAGATGGTGTCACTCATAAAAAATCTACGACACCCAAATTTGGTGATTATGTGTTCAAACAAAAAGTGCGCTTATGTTTTTGTGCTGCAATCTTTTACTGGTGTGGCTTCCTGCCACCTTGTTAAATATTCCATTGCGGTGATAATGTACCAAGCCCCTATTCTTTTTGTGGGTGGGTTGATTGGTCCCACAAAGTCTATTGCCCACTTTTCAAATGCCTGTAATGTTACTTGTGGTCGTAATGGCATATTGTCCCTTCTTTTGGGTTTTCCTACCCTTTGACAGACATCTCATCCTTGACAGTACTCTTTCTAGTCTTTGTGAATCGTTGGTCATCATAGTCCTGTGCGCAATACCTTATGTACAGTAGATTTACCTACATAATTCTCTCCTATTATTCCCTCGTTGGCTTCTGCTAAGACTCTTGGTATTTCATGTTCTAACACGTATCTTCACAAGATGCTATCTACGCCCATATTATATAAATGTCCTGAAATCAATTGATAGTTGGTTGCACAAACTACTAAGTTTTTCTTCTGCGTGGTCCTATACTCAAGTACTGAATGATGTATGTGAATTATTCATCACCAATCTGTACTGAGAATAGTTGCGCATCCAGAAAGTTGTCTTCAAGATTCCTAGGTTCTTCTCCATTTGTGACCCTTGATAGGTGGTCAGGTCCTGCATTCAATTTTCTTGGTTTAACTATTACTTCAAAGTCAAATTCTTGAAATAGCAGTAACCATCGACATATTCTCCCTCCCACTAGTGTCTTGTTGACTAGGTATTTCAGGGCTGAGTGATCTATGAACATCTTAAAGTGTTTTCCCAATAAGTAATGCCTGAACTTCTGCGGTACATAGACCATGGCTAGGCCTTCTCTCTCTATAGTGTTATAGTTTTGTTCCGAGTCAGACAACTTTCTGCTCGCAAATGCTATCGGGTGATCCAAGTCTCTCACTCCTGGTTGCACCAAGATAGCTCAAAGTTCTATGGCTGATGCATCTACCTGCACATGGAATGTCTTTTCCCAGTCTGGAAATACTAATATCGGCATGGTAACCATGTTGTCCTTCAAGGTATCTAGACCGTGTTGACACTCATCTTTCCACTGAAACTTTTTATCCTTCCTTAGAATCTTTTCCATCGGTGCTATGATATGTGCATATCCTTTGATGAATTTCCTGTAGTATGTTGTGTTTCCTAACACTGCTCTTAGCTGAAGGACTACTTTTGGTGCTAGAAAGTTTACAATGATTGTGATCTTTGCTGGATCTACTAATAAACCTTGTTTGCATACATTATGACCTAATAGTATCCCAAACAGTGTTCCAAATATGCATTTCTTTATATTCAGTGATATCTGGCACTGTCTTCATCTTTCTAACATCAGTCGTAAATCTTCCACATGGTTTTTCAACATACTATAGACTATCCAATCATCTAGGTATACTTCCAGAAATTGATGGATGAATTCTTTAAATGCTACAATGACCACTCTAGAGAATAATGCCGATGCATTCTTCAGTCCAAATGACATGACTGTGTACTGATAAAATCCCCATTCTATCACAAACATGGTTTTGTATCTATCCTCTTGTTCTATCTTAATTTGATGATAGCCTGAGAATCCATCAGTGAATGAGTAAGCTGCATGTCCTCCCACATTCTCTAACACTTCATCTGTGAATGGTGTAAGGAATGTTGAAGTGTCATGTAGGCATCCATCACTCAACTTCCTTAGGTCGATGCATATCCTAATCCCTCCTTGTTTCTTGTCCTGTACTACCATCGAAATTATCCATTATGACTCCTCCACCAGTTCTATGATGCCAACTTCGAGCATCCTGTCAATATCATCTTTGAATTTCTGTTTATATATTGGGTTAAATCTGTAGGGTCACTGTCTAATAGGTCTCGCGTCAGGTCTGAGTGGTATCTTCATTTATCCTAGTTCTTCGGCTATACCCTTCATCTCTATAAATGTTGTCGGAAATAGGTCACTGTATTCATGCAACAACTCTGTGATGCTTTCTACTATTTTCTCATCCTAGTAATTCCCAATGTTGGCCATTTTGGGCTGCTCAGCTGTCCTGATGTTAACTTTATTTATCTTGATCGATGCGGAAATGAATTCAGATTCTATGTGTGGGCCTTCCACGTCTCTTTCACCTTCTACTTATTCGATCTGAATATCGTGCGGATAATCTTCATTCGGTGCTTACTCCTATACATGGTAACATGCCAATAGGTCCTTGACTGTCTATCTGTTCCACTATTGTTCTTTTGTGATCAATCGTACTTCTATTTCTTTGATGAATATTACTCCTCTGATCTATTTAAGGGATGCATCTATGTTGGGGTTCTCATGTTCAAATGAGAAAGTGATTGAAAAATTATGTTGCAATGTCGTCCAGGTCATAGTTCCCTTGCACAATTATCGGTCTGTGTACCAATTCGCTGGTATGCCCTCTAGAGTGTATATGAATTATTAATGAGGCCATTCCTATGGGGGTGTCATTTTCCACAACATTCTACACTTCTCCAAGTGTTCCACTGGTGTCCCTTATCCTTCATACTTCTGTTGTTTGTTTTTTTTCTGTTCTACGATGAACTTTATGTGCAGTAACCGCTTACATTGGTACCAATTTGTGATTGTCTTCTTGTGTGCGCCCCACCATCTTGTGGGTGTGGCCTTAAGTGCTAAGTCAAGTGATAACAATCTCTGGTTATCTAACACTACATCTTTGTATTGTGTCAAGAATGTTTCCAAATCCTTTAGCCATGGAAACTGGGTGGTTCCCTGATTTCTGTGCCTACCCATGTTAATGCACGGTCTATTCTTGCACATCTTTGTGTGGATACTTCATGTAGCCTCTGTTTCTAGTTCTCTAACCCAGTGTCTGAGTCTGTTGCACATGAAGTAATGCTCTACCAAATGAGTACCCCATATGCAGTTGGGTTTATGTAATCCTCATTGTGTGCAGATGTTCTATACAACTGACCAATTTCCTCTAAGTCTAGGCAAGTAGGTTCTACAAACCTCTCCCCTTCTAATGGGTCTAATGGTGTGATGACCCTATATTCTCTGGACTCAAATGTCATTTTCTTGGTTTTCAAATTGATTATGGCCTGGTTTTCAACCACCCAATCCAGACCAAGCAATGTTGGGTAAGGTGTTTTACCATCCACTATTTCAATGACTTCAAAGTTTTCTTTAGTGCATACTCCATCAAGATCTACTATCACTCCTTTCAGTATACCGATTGGTAGGAATCTATGATGGTTTGCTAGTTTCAATTGGATAGGTGAGTATCCTAATGTTGGTTCTCCCATGCATTTCCATGTCCTCTTTGGTAATACATTCACTTCTGATCCTAGATCTAGTATTATGTCTCCCATATTGAAATCCCCAATGTTAGCATTTAGTCTAAATTCCCTACTTGTTCTTCTTCTTGTGTGTAGGTGATTAAATGTTTTTGGTTCTATCTTTTCTTGCATCTCACTGCTACATTTTTCTAGTATGTTTTGAAGTATTTTCATAGATGAGGGATCACTTAATACCTTTACACATGATTGCAAAAAGCCTTTGATTGTACTTAATTATCCCATGGGTTGCATCCTGTTGGTATGATCCAATGATGGAGGCATCTCGTATTCTACTGCTTCCTTGTCTTGCTGCCCAGTTGAAGTCGACGACATGTCCTCCTTATGAAGTTCTTGTCTAGATTGCTTGAATATATCCTTCTCCTTCTGCGTGTCGAAGTACTTTTTTGGTTCGATGTCCTTCTTCACCCACTGATTTTGTTATGGTTCTTGTCGAACTGCATCAGTTCCTGTTTTATCTCCTCCACGAGTGACTATGTTGATGTTCTGTCCTTCATCCCTTGCTTTGACTGATATCCATTGAACATTTTGGTTGTTTTGATCCCTCTTTTCATGAACATTTACTAGTAAGGTTGGACATTCCTCTGTATTATGGTCTGATGCACAAAAATACATACAAGTTGTTGGTGGTAGTGGACATTCCCATGCATAATGTCCTGGCTATTGAAAATTGTGACATGTGACTGGTCCTCTACTTCATATGAAACCTCCTCTAGCGTGTCCTCCTCCTCTATAGCCTTCTCAATCACCTCTCAGCAAATTATACTGTGGAGCTTGATTATACTGCATGGTATTGTACTGAGGCTATGCCGGGTTGTACTACGGTTGTGTGTTATTGTACAGTTTATACGCAATATTATACTGTTGCTGTGTAGTGTTGTATGGAGATGTGATTGGATTGAACTATGGAACTGCGTTCCCAGTCATCATCTCGACATGTACTCTATATGCATCTGATGTCCTTTCTCGCATAAACTCCATAGTTCTACAATCTTTATCATCGTGGCTCACTGACTTACAAAAGGTGCAACATGAATTCTTTGGGACTGTCTGGTATCTCTGCATCATCGTGTAGTGATAAGGGTAGTGACCTATTTTTTTGCAGATTTCACACCATAGTCCTTCCAGTGGTAATGGATTTGGCATACCTGCTGTCATATACTGTGCGAATGTTGGGTATTTGTTCTTGTGGTGTCCTTTTGTTTTTCATGTGGTACACCAAACAGATTCTCGTTTGTCCTTGTTCTTATCCTAGTTCAGCTGAAATGTTAGATTCTTCAAATCCTCCTTCAATTCCTCGATCGCCAGATCTGTCTGCTATTACTGGTTCTCTTCCAATTGCAAGGCTACCTACAGAGCCTTTTCCTACATCTGAAATTTTTGTTATAGTAAAGGGTATTTTAAGTGTGGGAGTAGTGAGTTGACAAATAGGTGTCAATGCTGCATATCGGTCATGAGGTATTTTAAATTTCCCTTCAGTCGCTTGAATCTCTGATCGATCTCCCATACAAAATCTACTAGTTTTTGTCTTATTTTGATCATCTCATTCATGTACTGATCCTCTGAGCTCAGCTTCTAGAACTCATTTATTAATAACTTCTTAATGTCGGCCAGTGTCCTTATCATTCCCAGGGCACTGTTTGTGTCGAGACTCATGTACCATTCTAGTGTGCAGTCTCTTAGCGTAATAGCTAGTTGTGCAAGTTTGGTATCTTCATCAGTGATCTTCTTTGCTTCCTAGATCTTTGGATAAATGAACAAATGCTTCTCATGGTATTCTGATGCTTCCCCTGAAATTCTGGTAACCTAATGGTGGGGTCGTGTCCTGCCATTCTAAATACTGAACTACTAACTCCTCCATGTGGTGTAGATAGTTGACTACTACTGCTTGGACTGGCTCCTCCAGTTATTTCTCAGTGTGTAGATGTACTTCATGCTGTCGGACTTCCTATGAACTTCGGTTGTCTAAACGGTGTTGTTCTCTTTGGTGTATTAATCACACATGGGTTTATGGGTTTCACACTGAAATTAATATGAATGTGTTGGATTCCTTCTCCTCCTACTCTTGGACCTCTCATCTTCCTCTCATATGTTGTGTACAAGATTTCCTCAATCTGCTCCACAGCTTGAAGATCCTCTACCTCTTCCTTATCACTTTCCAATCCTTCCCTTGTGGCTATGAATCTCTTCTTGGTATTCACCTTGTATTGGTAGGGTACTCCGCTACATGTCCTTCCCATTAATGCCAAGATCCACTTGATCTGGTCATCGTTCATCATGATCGGGTCCAAGAGTTCCTCCTCTTTCTTTCCCTTATCCTTACCTCCTTCCATTCCCCCTCTCTCTATCAATGCTTTCCCCTTTCCTCCATGCACGCAAGAAAGTTTAATTGTTTGATTCCATTGTCATTACACCTTTGTTATATAGAAATATCTTAATAGAGGTATATAGTGATTGAATGTACCTTCCTCGAGGATTGCATAGAAATTCATGCTCTACTATGCTATATGAATTCACTGTGTCAACTGAAAACTTTGTTATCAAGCTTGCCACAATACCGTTAAGCCAAAATTCTACTACGTGGATGAACTTGTTGTTCACCTGTTGTTATTGCTCAATCTGTACTGGGGTCCACTATAGCTATTGAACCTGGTTCTTTGCATGGTTATCCTTCAACCTTAGTATCCACTCCTACAATAGATGTGGAAAGTCACAGAAAAAGACTTCGTCAAAATCGGTAAACACGTATTTGTCCAGATATTTGCAGGGTGTTATTCTAGGGTTTCTATTGTCTTTATGTGCAAACTCTAGCTCTTTGGTTCTCAGCTAGCTTTCATTTTTTGCTTTCGTAGGGTTCCATGGTCTCAACATTCCCTTTTAATGGCTCCTTGATCTCTTCTTTTCTTTTCTTGTTCCTTGCTCAACCTATCTCAGCTACTCAATCCGACTATGTTCCTACCAACAGAAATAGAAACATTTGTTGGTTACTCTTCTCTATTCTACTCTGAGATTCTTATTGACCTAGGGTTCGTGTCTTTCAAGTTTCCAACAAAGCCTCTAAAACTATTGTCCCTTCTAGTAAACCAGAAGGAAACACAATGCATGGATGCGCTACGCAGTCTCACCCGAGATAGCTTTAATGGGTGGCTGTAAGATTCAGGTGTTTACAACCCAGGATTGAGTATGAGATGTGAGAACTATATTCAAAACCATCTATTATACTTGTGAGTGCAACCTACTATTATTTGCGACTATGCATTACCTTCAACAGCTTAATTCCTAAATAGTGCAACCACATTTCATAGTAGTATAATAACCCATTCTCCCATTACCAAAAAATTTACCTACTGGAAGAGGATAAAGATATGCATGCATTCATCACATTACATAGATATTACCGTGGTTCACCCCCTCTTGGGCTACGTCCACAAATATTTGTCTCTCAACTCTTTTATTATGGTAGTTTTTCATCTACAGTGCCTACAATTCTTCTCAGATGGATAAGATCTATATGAGGCGAAGTAGATTGCACCGGGCTCCTCAACCTATGATCTAATACTCAAGATCTACCTTCTCTCCTCTCCTCTAGATCAATAGCTTACAAAATAGTTCATACAAAACCATTACATATCGCATCAACTCATACATATCTATGATAATGCAAATCCAAATACTAACTAAATCAGAACAACTACAAAATCCCTCAAAAATATAGAACTCATCCACAATACCTCAGTATCAGTATTTATACATATTTGGTTCTTCAACCAATACAATTCGTTACCAAAACCCTAACCCTACCGACGTTAGGTCTTCCTCTCATGTGCGCGTGTTGTTCCTCCCAATTGTCGCTTTCCTTGTGCACGCTTTCGTGCATGTGCGCATACTGCGTTTCCTTCCAGCTGTTGATTCATTTTCTTCATGCTTTCTTTCCCCACAATCATCCTTTTTTCCACTTCGGCTTGTTTCCAACAATCCACATTTTCATAAGAACTTGGGAGGAGCACATACAACATATTCAATAGGTTTTGAGAACTCTACGGCAGCACAAGTTCAATGCCAACTTGTAAAAATGATCCTTTAGCATGAACATGGTCCAATACTTGGGCTACATTATTTATGAGCATGGGGTACATGTGGATCCAACAAAGATCCAAGTCATCGGTGACTGGGCAACCCTGATCACACTAACCAAGCTTTGAAGCTTCTTGGGACTTGCCAACTTCTACTGATGGTTTGTGTTGGGATTCTCCCATATTGCATGGGCCCTCAGCCAAGTGACCAAGGGAGGTGGAAGGGAAAAGTTCACATGGGGTAAGGCACAACACTGATCATTTGATGATCTGAATGATCACTTGTGCTCATCTCTAGTACTCTCCTTACCTGATATGCAACAACCATTCGAGATTGATACTGATGCATCTAACTATGTTGTAGGAGAATTTCTCACACAACATGGTCATCCAGTAGCATATCATAGTGAAACACTCTTAGATACTTTCCATAAATACCCCACCTATGACAAGGAAATGTATTCCATTGTACAAGCATGTCGGCAATGGAAACATTACATTCTAGGAAAGGAGAAAATCATCCACACTGATCACAAGCCTCTACAGTTCATATAGACATAGGGGAAATTGAATAACGACCGCCATCAAAAGTGTTCCACCTACCTACAATAGTTCCATCTCGACATAAAGTATAAGACAAGGAGTACAAATTGTGTCGTTGACTACCTCAGTTGACCTCCCATGGTTGTACTCACCACTATGCTCCAGTCTTGTGGGCATGAGGCATCTAAGTGGCCTCAACTTTATCAAAAATATATGGACTTCACCAACAACTATCAACTCTTGAGTCATGCACAAATGTCACCGATTTTCACATTCAGGATGAACTGTTATTCCATTTGGGCCATCTTTGTGTTCCTGCAAGCGAGAGTGCAAAGATTATTTGGGAGTATCACTACAGTCGAATGACATGACATTTTGGAGTAGAGAAAACTGTGGTCATTCTACATAAAAAAAATTATTGGCCAAAAATTCTATAAGACGTCAACAAGTATATCAGATCTTGCACTACCTGTGCCATTTCCAAGCCAGCCATCAAGAAGCAAAGCTTATACACCCCTCTTCCTACTCTTGAGAGGGCTTGGGAATCCATCTCAATGGATTACATGTCTGGCCTTCCATCCACCAACCAAGGCAATGATTGTGTATTTGTGGTGGTTGATCAATTTTCGAAGATGGCCATTCTCACATCCTGCAAGAAGAGCATGACAGCGACAAATACTGCCAAGTTTTTCTTCGAACAAGTGTGGGTCCATTTTGGGATATGACATACCATCATCTCTGATCAAGGAAACAAGTTCCTCAACACATTTTGGATGAGTCTCTGGTCACTGTTGGACACCAAGATCACTAAATCCACTGTCTTCCACTCTCAAACCAATGACCAAACAAAGGTCATCAATCGAATGATTGTGCACACCCTATGCATGTATAACTCTAAGCATCCACGCACATGGGATGAGAGTCTTCCCTATGTTCAGCAAAGCTACAACAGGGCTCTCCATAGCTCCAATGGCCATATCCCCTTTCAGGTGCGGCTAGGATTCCAACCCTTGGGTCCCATTGATGTTGCACTACCTCTTGCAACAACATATATAAATTCTTCCCATGTTCAATATGAGGCCAACAAAGCCACCAGATTCATTGAGAGGATTCAACACATCCACCAATGATCTGTAGGATCTTTTAATATGGTTGAGTTTTAATTTTGCATGCGTTAATTAACCATTTGAGAAAACTTAGTGAAGAATGAGGAAAGAAGAGGAATTATTACAACCATATACACATATGTAGATCTGAAATGAAATAATAGACAGCAAACCATAACATGCAGATTGATAACGGAGTTCGACACAACTTTGCCTACGTCTCTGGGCCTTTGTCTCCGTGGGAGAGGCTTCTTTATTTCTGTTCAAATGCTCAAAAGTACATCTCTACAATGCCAAATGGCTACAGGACTGATCTGGTCATGTTCTTCTAGATCTCTAGAACCCATCAAAGAAAATGGCACGTAAAACGGACGTCCAGAGCTCCCAGAAATGATCCGACAGCGTCTCCTCCTTAAAAGCTTCTCTGCATCAAAATGGCTTTGGCTTGGCTTCTCTTCAGCATCATTCTACTCTGAATGCCCCAATGCTGTCCCCTAGCCTCAAACAGGCCTTGGTTATATAGCTGGGAAGTTGGTTACCCATCTCCAACTTCCTCCAAGAAGTTAGGCTCCAAAACTACCCAATAACTCCCAAAAACCATTAATAATAGGCTTAATTACAATTAAAACCCAAATCAGTTGTAAAACCCACTTTTTTAACTATAATATAGTTATAATATGAGCCTAGCCCCCAAGCCTTAGCACGTGCACCTTCTACATGGTCGTATGGATTCATATGGCCAAGCGCTAGCCCAAAGGGCTAAGCGTTGGCCCCTCTCCATTCGGCGCTAACTCCATTAAAATTAAAACCCGCGCACAATATCACGATGGTCACATGGTAATGCATAGAACCGTGGGTTCCATTGGTAATGCAACTCCCCATGCGCACAATAGACCGATGGTCATATATGTAAATGCATATAACCACAGGTCGGGGTAAGCCCCAGCCCGAACCCTCGCCTTTATACAATATGTCAAATTTAAATACAAGGAAACCCACACATATAACAAGCACCAACGCATGGCATAGTGGTTATGTGGAATTTGTAAAGACTTTGTCAGTGGGGAAGGTCCATGGTTCGAATCCAATGGACTCCACACAAAATTTTATATAACAAGCGATTAGCCAATAAAGGGGTGCCATGTGGCAGCACTTGACTGGGCCACGTGGCACCTCTACAACCAACCAAAACATGACACTTGTCAACCGCCGATCGGTCCACGTTCCAGAGCTATACTGCCACATCAACTTTCCACGTCAATCGCTGTACTGCCCAGTCAACTTTCCACATCAATCGTCGTACTGCCCAGTCGACTTGCAACGTCAGCTGATGATGTCACCCGTGCCACGTGTCACCCTTATAGTGGTGACACATGTCACTTTGAGATAGGTCCAACTGTACGCCCAAATGTCCAAATCTGCCTACCACATGTCATCACCCAAAGCTTCCAAATCACTTGTATGGACCTGCCACGTCAGTGTACGGACATGCCACGTCAGCGTCCATACGGACTATACGGACTACACAGTCAGCAATTTTTTTTTGCCTATTTGACTTTTCGGATAGAACGCGATATCTTCTCCATACGGAGCCCGTTTGACAAAGTAAATATACCGCTAGAATCAAGAAGACGAGGCAGACACAATGGTGTTGGTTTCGTTATATTCTGAGCACTTTAATTTTTGAGCATTTTTCAAGCCCTATCAGGCTTCTGGATCCGATTTTGGATCAACCAAAAGGTACATGACATTTTGCATAAAGCCAATGCTAAGTACAAGCTACACCATGATCAACATGGGGTGCGACACAAGTTTCAGGTGGGAGACAAGGTTTGGTTACATTTGCTGAAAGAGCGCCTTATAAGGCCCCATCAAAAGCTCTGACCACTTTGTTATGGGCCTTAAACTATCACCAAGGCTGTGGATAACAATGCTTTTGAGGTCAACAGTCCACCCTTCCTTGGATTGCACCCAATGTTCAATGTGGACCTCCTTGGACCATATTGTCCACCATTATTGGACACATCAGAGATCGAAGAATAGCTAACACCAACATAGATCAACCCTGACTGCATGGAACATGCATCCACTGATCAGATAGTGGACACATAGGTCAAGGGCACTTGCTAGCAGAGGATCCAACTTTATGAGGTTTTCAAAGCATGGCCGCTCCTACACCAAGGAACGTGGCTCACCAGGGGCCAAATTCAGTAGAAGTTTCCTCACCTATTGGGGCCACTCAATGAAATGTAGACCATTTCTTCTTAAGTGGGGAGGACTGATCCAGGTGGATATTGGTGGCCACCCACTTGTTCCAACTGACTCCTCTTGACAGTTTTCAGTTCAACACGTTCTCCTATCATTATTTGTAATTGTGGGTTCTATACTTTTGGGGCTCTATGAATACCTACACTACTTCCAGGTGGATATTGGTGGCCTCCCACCTAATCCAACTAGATTATTTTGGATGTTTTCATGTCAGTACATCTTTTTGTACTTGCAGGGCCATTTTGGGGCCCTAAACAGTGTTTTTTTGGCTTACCACATTTCAATTGCAGACATAGTTAAAGTTTGGTAACATAATGTGTAGCTCTCAAAAATACCTTTTGAATGGGATATCACATGCCTAAAACAAAGGTCGTATGAAAAATTTATGAACCTAGGTAGTTGAGGTACCAACTTATCCATCGAGGCCCACATAACGTTTTTCGTTTCACCTCCTAGGGTTAGGTTTTTGGATGTATAGGGTTTTAACATTCATGAGTAATGTTAA
>CBVK0101282218.1:0-13687 GCA_900067695.1 Picea abies | reverse complement strand
GAGACTGGCCTCCTTTCTTCTGGCTCCACCCTTAATATAACCCAGGGCCATGACCCCATGCCTATCTTCAACGACATTTCCAAAATTTTCCTACTGAGAATTCTCACTCATGTGCTTTCGAAATCCCCAACACCGGATCCCGTGACATGTTCAAATGATTGCCGCCTATCCACAGGTATCGACGGTCCAGATCTCCTTTTATTGAATGACCATGATCGCCCGCCGCTCAACGAGCCCTTAAATTCAACTAACCCCCACTTTCCAACCTTGCTACCTCGAGACCAGGCACTAGGACCGTGGGCCCAACCCGGAGGTTCTTTCGTGAATCGACGATTCCCAATGTAATGGGAGGAGCGACCCTTCACCTTTCAAAGTCTCGGTGACTGAAATCAGGATGGGGAAAACTTATGCTAGCCCCGTCCCTTTAGCTCCTCCATATGGCCTTTGGCTATGACCCAGAGCTAAAATCGTGGGCGCTTCGTGAATTTTAGGCTTCAAGGTTTCGGGCTATGTGTGCGTTTGCTAACAGAAACCATGAGATGTCGACCCCTGGGTAGCACAATCGGCTACCATCTGTCCCCTGCCCGGATCAGATGGCACAAATTAAATCGTGACTTTGGCCGGTAGGGACGAGCCTTGGCACTAAACCTTGGGCAACTCCACAACTTAGGTTTACCCGATGACCGTCGATCTGCCTCGATGATAGATCATCGCCATTGAAGCTAGTCTTTGCCCGCTCGCTTGATTTGATTTCGCTATTTGACTATTTCCAGTGTTGGGGTTTGGCCGATCGGACTTAGGCTTGGGAAGGCAAAGATTCAATGATGGTGGTAAAAGGAGGAGGGATCAGTCTTCAGAAAAAACAGAGGAATTCAGGGCCGATCTCTTCCGGGCATATTGATAGGAAAGAACTAGTTGATCGAAAAGGATGAATGCAAATGAAAGAGAAATACATGCCAAGATGGGAAAGGAAAACCACGATCGATCGACAGAAGGGGATAATACAAGCAAAATTACAGACACAGGAGAAAACACAGATCCTCAAGGTCTTGATAGGAATATGTGATGACATTAGGCTCCATGGGGGATGGCAGGCTCCTTGTGAGCTGCCAAGAACACGCAACTCCAGTGCCTTACTGTTGGGTTGTGGAGTCTTTACTAAAACCGAAAAACAAATCAAGAAGACAATATTTCCAAACACAAGGGAGCCAATCATGGCTCAAATAAAACTCTTCTTCAAGAAATGCCCATTCATAGGGCCATTAAAAACCTCCTTGCCCTCCAATTCCTACAACTTGTAAGTATTATTTAAAAACACTTCAGAGATTTTGAAGGGCCCAATCCAGAGGGCTTCAAACTTGCCGTGCTTTCCTCTGTCCTGTCTAGGTGCATCCCATTTAAGCACTAGATGTCCCAGCCGAAAATCTTCTTTTCTCACCTTTCTGTCAAAGGCTTGTTTGATCCTTTGTTGACAGTTATGAGCTCTATCCATCACCTTCTCTTTGGTCTGCTACACTTCCACCAATTTATGGATCCTTCTGATCATATCATCAGGCTCTCCTTGATAATCCTGAAATAATTTTTCTACAGGTAGAGCCAGCTGAGAAGGAAAAATAACTTCTGTCCCATAAACAAGTTGGAAAGGAGAGATGCCTAGGGACCTTTTTGTTGTCACTCGATCAACCCACAGAGTGAATTTAATTTTTGAATCATAGGCCTTCTTATTATCTTCTAACAATCCTTTAATGAGATTGATTAGAATTTTGTTAGAGGACTCTGCCAGTCAATTGCCTTGGGGATAATAAGGAGTGGAGTGAACTAATGAAATCCCAAATTGCTCATAGAATTTGAACAAAGGCTCAGACTTGAAAGAGGCCACATTATAGTGATAATTCTACTAGGAAAACCAAACCTTGCCATAATATCTTCAAGAAATCCAATGATCACTTTGTGTGAAGCACTCCTAGTGGGGATAACTTCTATCCACTTGGTGAAATAATCTGTTGCAGTTAAAATCCATCTGTGTTGACCACTTGAAGCAAGAGGAATCTCCCCAATGAAGTCCAACCCCCATTGCTGAAAGGGTGCTAAAGCTACTACAAGATTTAGTGGCAGAGATTTGAGCTGCTGCTTTCCTGCGAATCTTTGACATTTGATACAGGCTCTGATATTTCTGCAGACATCGATGAACAAAGTGGGCCAGTAGTATCCAACCCTGAGAATTTTGTAGGCTGTGGTATTCTAGAAATGGTGTCCCCCACATAGGCTGTCATGGAACTCAAATATAATTCTTTGGGCCTCCTGTGGGTCTAGACATCTTAGAAGCACTCTAAGAGGGTCTTTCCAATACAAGACCTAGTCAATGAGGCAGTACCTGATTGCTTTGAGCTTTAAGGATCTTGCCTTTATTTTTCCCATGCCATCAGGGGGAATTAACTCCTACAGGAAATATATAACATCTTTATACCAGGTGCATCCTGCCAATGGAGGGCTATTTTGAGAGCTTCCATCAGACAACTCATCCTGCTGAATTTCTGAGCATGTGTTGATGAAGTTAACCCCCAACGCTTTACAGTTAGATTCAGCCAACAACTTGGCTAAACCCTGGCCTTTAATTAGTCTGGTGGGTTTTATTTCAAGATCAAACTCAAGAATTTTGGCGATCCACTTGCTCCTTCTCCCGTCTATGTCAAGATGAATGAGAATGTCCTTCACAGAAGCTGAAGGGATGCATGCAATGATTTTTGAATGAAAAACACAGACTAAGAAAGTTTTAAGGGCTTTCACCAATGCATAGGATTGTTTCTCCATGATGTTATATTTGACCTCTACATCTCTCAATGCTCTGCTGAAAAAAGAAATAGGCTTCTCCAACCCTTCTACATTTCTTTGTAGTAAAACAACTGCCACTGTGTGAGATGAAGAAAAGGAGAAAATTAGAAAATCCTTTGAGTAATCAGGACTGATAAGCACAGGTGCTTTGGTCAAGGACTTCTTGATTTGTTCAAAATATTCTCTGGAATCAACAGTCCATTTAACCTCATTTTCCTTTCTCAACATGGGTGTTATAAGTTTTTCCATCTCAACAAAATTAGAAACAAATCTCCTCAAAAAATTAATTTTCCCGAGGAAAGACTGTATTTCTTTCCTGGATCTCGGGAGTGAAAATGTTTGGATTGCTTCAACTTTGCTGGGATAAATCCTGACCCCCTCAGTTGATACTATATGCCCCAATAATTTTCCTTCCTTCATGGCAAACAACAATTTCTTGGGATTTAAGGAGATACCAAACCTTCTACATTTTAAGAAAACCCTTCTCATATGACAAAAATGCTCTCTGTCTGATTTGGAGAAGACTGTGATGTCATCCAAATAGATGACCACAAATTTGTCCCTTTCTCCAATGAAGGCTATGTCCATGGCTCGCTGAAAGGTCGCTACTGCATTCATTAAACCAAAGGGAATTTTGGCATACATGAATGTGCCCCAAGGAGTGGTGAAGGCTATCTTTTCTCTGTCTTCAAGTAGGACAGAGACCTGATTGTACCAAGAAAAGCCATCAATAATGGAAATCATGGATGCACTTGTTACCCTCTACAATATGTGTTCCATCTTTGGTAAAGGAAATAGATGACCACAAATTTGTCCCTTTCTCCAATGAAGGCTATGTCCATGGCTCGCTGAAAGGTCGCTACTGCATTCATTAAACCAAAGGGAATTTTGGCATACATGAATGTGCCCCAAGGAGTGGTGAAGGCTGTCTTTTCTCTATCTTCAAGTAAGACGGAAATTTGGTTATAACTAAAAAAATTGTCAATCATGGAAATCCTTGATGCGCCAGTTACCCTTTGTATAGTATGTTCCATCTTCGACAAGGGATAATTGTCTTTCTTTGAGATTCTATTCAGGTTTTTGAAATCGACACAGAGTTTGATTTATCCACTCTTCTTTCTCACCGGGACCAAGTTGTCCACCCACTCTGAATACCTCAAAGGAACAATGATCTGAGCATCCAACAACTTATTCATCTCTTTCTCCATGATAGGCAACAACATAGGATTAATCTGTCTTAATTTATGCCTAAATGGTTTCACCTCTTCTTTTAGTGGAGTCTTATGCTTTATGACAACTGTGTCATATGTTCTGAGATCTTTGTAGGTGCAGGCGAACACATCAACAAACTGCTTTAAAATATCAACATACTCGGCCCTCTGCTCCTTGGACAGACAACTTGACAGCTTGAAATGATTAGGATTCTCCTATGTACCAATGTTTCATTCAGATATGTTAGCCTCATCAACCGACTTCTTAGCTTTTACTGCCACATCATTATTATCAAAGATCCTCTCCAAAGGGACTAGTCCCTTTGGAATTTGATTGCTTGGTAACTGCATAATGTGATGATTAGCAATCTTCTCTAAAAATACATCATCGTGTGTGTTACTCTCAAAATCATGATCCTGGTCTGTATGTAATGAAAAAAATTCATCAACAACCTCCATGAATCTTTTGATCTCGAGATCATCCTCAAATACCTTCCAGTGCTTGACATTGTCGGGTATAGAGGGTCTGTATTTTACTTCTATATCATATCTGAGCTTTGGTGGTAGGGGAACTTTGAAATTACTTGCTGAAACAACCAAAGAGTCGACCACCACATTCTCTTCTCTAGGAATGAATGAAATGTTGAAAGACAGGAAAAATATGTCTATTAAATCCCGCACTTCATTCCTATAAGATCCGAGCCTTGGATGCTTGGCCTGGTAAATATTCCTGACTTGTTTTACAACCATATTGACATCCCCAAACACAAATATTTCTTTGATTCCCATGTCTCTTGCAGCCCTCAAACCCAACACAAGAGCTTCGTACTCTGTCACATTATTGGTAGTTTCAAATTCTAATTTGTAGGACATGGGTATGGTCTCTTGAGTTGGTGAGATAAACACCATTCCAGCACCAGCACCTTCCTTGGAGGAGGCTCCATCAAAGAATATTTTCCAAATAGAGGTAATAAAAAAGGGGCTTTCACAAAGAGTAATGGGCTTTCTGATTTCAAAAGGAGGCTCGGGGGAATCAAGCTAGATCCTAAATCGGTATCCAGGGCAAAGATAGGATGATTGGTTGGGTTTTCCTCATCACTGATAATGTAGGCCAACTGAGCTTCTCTGTACATTCTCCTATGCTCCCCTCCGAACACTGGAATAGTAGCAAATGTGAGGTGCATATGTAATTTTCCCCCAAGTATTTTTATACAATCTCTTGACAATAGCATACCGAACTTAGGGGGCACATCAGCTACCACAATGTCCATGACCACACTTTTCATGGGCAACTGAAGTAAGGTCATGACCATATCTTTGATAACCCCAAGACATTGCACACTTCTTGAATTGAAAGAGTACAAATCGTGGTAAGCCTTAGTGACTCCCAGCCCGAGTTCTTCCATGTCAGTTTTGGGCATGAGATTATGTGATGCCCCAGAATCCATCAGATAGTTATGCAACATCTTATCATGAATGTTCAGGGATGTATAGAAGGGAGGGGATGAATCACCTCTATCTTCTACCATAGGTCCTAAGATGACTTCTGTCTTTTCATCTTGGAGGTTCATTGAGTCTGTGGAAAGGCAGGAAGGCTCAGACTGCAGTAGTTTAGAGAGGGACCTTTTAAAATCTTCATGTTTTACTAGCTCTGAAATGGGCACAAGAATTCTAATTTTTTGAATTTCATGCTCAAAGATAAAGGAGGAAGGAGGCTTCTAAACTTCCCTTACCTCTGAGATAGGGTATTTGACTATTGGCGAGATATTCTAAGCTTTCTTTTCTTTGCTACAATTCACTATACCTTTAGTAGGATTTTCTTCAATGAGGGGCCGATTAGGGGTGTATGGCTTCCCCTCATTATTCTTTGACTTGAGATTATATTGATTGGGACTGCTATTATTATCTTTCTCCCCCCTACTTAGCTCATTTATTTGACTATTCATGAGGAAGTCCTCGTAGGAATACTGAGTTAAATGGGGAAAAGGGGAGGTGTCTCCAATACAATGAATTTCGGGGTCAAGATCTTCCTCTTCCCTCTACTCGTCATCAATGAAGTTATTTTGGAGAGGGGTTTGAATCCTCTGAACATCTCTATCTTTGTTCCTTTTTTCCCTTGGCATAATTTGAGGGACATTGTTATTCATCCTCCTGAAATTTCCTCTGTTGTCAACATTTTGGGGATTTTTGTACACAGGATTCCCTTCTAATTCCAACCTTTCCATCCTAGCTGAAAGTGATTTAAGTATCTTGGTTACTTCATCCATTTGAGGGGGGAGAGCAGAGGAACCTAAGTGGAGGTTTCAAGTCTCTGCCTGGGTATGTCCCTATTAATCTTATTTCTGATTCGGGAAACAACCAATATATTAGACTCTACTTCTATAGCCACATCTTGCATATGAGACATGGAAGTGGCTCTTCTTTCCCTCAACAGGAGGCATAAATCAAGGTCAAAAGCACTGGCATAAGTAATTTTGGCTGAAGCCTCTGTAGGCTTTATCTTTGTAGGGATCTTATTGTACATCTTGTTGAACCTTTTGGAGAAGTCAGAAACAGATTCTCCCTCTTTTCCCTTTAGGGACCCAAACTTTGTGATATAATACATGAAATCCTTTTTATCCCCCTGTTGTCTCAAGAAAACGCTCTCCAAAGCCTCAATCCCGTCAATAGATCCAGGAGGCAAGGCATTGAACCATTTCCTAGCCTCTCCTTCAAGGCCATGGACAAAAATCCTCATCCACACATCTGCATGCATGATGACATGATGATCTGTAAAATTGTAAAAGGCCTCAAGGTGTTCCTCTGTGGTTATGTCTCCTTCACCTGTGAACTTGGGAAACTGTTTAAGGTAGCCATCTACTGGGAGGGCATTAAGAGGCTGAGGCAAAACAAGGGGGGCATACCTAACTGCTATTATGGCCTCCATTCTAGTCATAGGGGGATTTATTTTGGCCATAGGGAAAATTGGTGGAGGAGAACTAGGAGGGGAAGGGGTTCAGACATAGGAGACCAGAACTGAGCTTTGATGAGGATTTAGAGAAAAGGATACAAGTTTTGAGAGAGCAGAAGCTTCTTTGTGCACAATAGAAACAATAATAGGAGGAGGGGTGGTAAAGCCTAGAGTAGGGAAATATTTCGAGGCACTGGTTCTAAACCACGGTACAATTTCAGGGGATAAAGGAGTGACAAGGATTTCTTCCTCTAATCCTAGACCAAGAGGGGAAAAATCAACGGGGACACTCCTAAAATTTAAAGTTCGAGAAATTCTAGTAGAAGTTATGATAGGGGACCGAGGAGTAGAAAATGGATCTTCAAAAGAAGGACATGGAAAATTATTAGAAATACCTGGTTCAACAGTAGAAGTTCCTTCTTGATAAGTCTTTCCCTTCCTGATAATTTTCTCCGGGGCAACCTCAGGCGTAGCTAAAGGCAACTATGGATGAGACTACATGTGTCTGCCTTTCGAAGCCAGCTGAGCAATGAGGTTGGGCCAGTGGAGTCATCACAATGGAGTCACCAGGTGCACAATAGCAATATTAGATGTACTGAGTTCTGATGCACCTTCAGAATCAACAAGATTTGTCGTTCAATTTTGGAGAAAATATTCAACTTCATCCTTGACAACGACGCCAGAAATGTTAGCACTAGAAGTCACTCCTAGATTGCGGCAGGGGAAATCCTGATGCCCATCGGTTTTATATGTCACGATGATAAATTGGGGTGGTCGAATGGGCGCAGACCCAGGAAAATATCGCTTTAACTAAGAAAACTAGGCCATACATGCACCAGTAGGTGAGGTCTTGATCTAACTTCAGTCAGGAAGTTGAGTTTAAAATGAGTAGAGGGAAGACTTGGTGGGAGTGGTGGACAAGACTGCTATGGGAATCAAGCCTTCCAAGAGCTTGAAGAAGAAAAAAAAGACACTAAAATGTGCCAAGATGACAAGTCACAAAAACACAGTGATCAAACCTACTTCACAATTCTACCATAACAACTCGACTGGATCCTCCAATTCTGAACTACTCAGTGTAAGAGGGAGAAAATAACATAGGAAATTGCCTAAAAATGGTGATAATATTGATATGATCAAACATACATCATAACAACACAAATACCCTCGACTGGATCCTCCAATTCTGAGTGTTTTAACACAACTATTTACAAAGATATGAAAAGAAGATGAATTTCATTAAACAAGAAGTCTCAAATACAAATACAAAACTAGAGAAACCAGTGCTTCATAAAAAAATTACAATACAGGAGCCTATCTCAACCATCGACCCTTACAAAAACATAAAAACTAAGTATATATACTCAGAGCAACTCATCACTGACAGTGGGAGAATTGCTGAGCCATTAAATTCCAAGTTATTGTGTGTAGGCTCTTCTTGTCTGAAAGGAACATCAGATCGGCATGGCTCTTGTAGGGGGACATTCACATAGGAGTACCACGGGCTGACTACTCCATACCTTGCACGCCTTCCATTTATGGATTGAGCTGAGGTTTCAACCACCTGCTCAATCTTCATTAACTTCTTTCTTCCCTGGAGAGTGGTTGAGACTATAGGCACAAGAGATGACCATGTGCATGCTCTCCAAGGCTCAAAGACTGGCCTCCTTTCTTCTGGCTCCACCCTTAATAACCCATGGCCATGACCCTCCACCTATCTTCAAAGGCATTTCAAGACTTTTCCTACTGGGAATTATCACTCTTGCGCTTTTGAAATCCATGACATCGGATCTTGCGACATGTTTAAATGAATGCCACCTATACATAGGGATCGACGGTCCAAATATCCTTTTATTGAACGACCATGATTGCCCGCTGCTCAACGAGCTCTTAAATTCAACTAACCCCCACTTTCCAACCTTTCTACCTCTAGACTGGGTGCTAGGACTGTGGGCCCAACCTAGAGGCGCTTTCGTGAATCGACAATTCTTAATGCAATGGGAGGAGCGGTCCCTCACCTTTCAAAGTCTCGGTGGCTGAAATCTTGATGGGGCAAACTTATGTTAGTCCCTTCCCTTTAGCTCCGCCATATGGCCTTCGACTATGACCCAGGGCTAAAACCGTGGGCGATTCGTGAATTTTGGGCTTCGGGGTTTCGGGCTATGGGTGTGTTTGCTAACGAAAACCCCGAAGTGCCGACCCCTGGGTAGCACAATCGACTGCCATCTGTCCCCTCCTCGGATAGGATGGCACAAATTAAATCATTACTTTGGACGGTAGGGATGAGCCTTGGTGCTAAACCTTGGGTAACTCCATGACTTAGGTTTACCCAATGACCGTTGATCTGCCTCGATGATAGATCATTTCCGTTGAAGCTAGTCTTTGCCCACTCGCTTGATTTGATTTCATTATTTGACTGTTTCCAGTGTTATAGATCGTGGGAATGGGTGTTTGGCCAACCAAAGTTAGGCTCGGGAAGGAAAATATTCAATGATGGAGGTAAAAGGAGGAGGGATCAACCTTAAGAAGAAATAGAGGAATTCGGGGACGATCTCTTCCAGACATATTTACAGGGAAGGAATAGTCGATAGAGAAGGATGACTGCAAATGAAAGAGAAATACATGCCAAGATGGGAAAGGAAAACCATGATCAGTTGACAAAAGGGGAGAAGACAAGCAAAATTACAGACACAGGAGAAAACATAGATCCTCAAGGCCTTGACATGAATATGTAATAAAACTCACCATTTTCCGAGAGAAAGGTAGTATTAGAGCATGGATCACTCTTTATTACTGTGGTGCTAACTGTGGTGATAGGGCACAACACGAAGATAGATTGGGCATAGACTTGGTGACTGGTTTGGTAAGGTGGACTAACCTTTTGCAGAGATATTCTGGGCATAGACTTGGTTGAGGTTTGATTTTCTACGAAAGTAGGTGCCATATGTATACACACACCTTGAGAAGACTAGGCGCAAATTTCTTGGGATGAAACGGGAACTTGGGCAAGGTGGACAATCGCATGAATCATCGTAACACTTGTTGTAGACCCAATCACAAGATTGATCGCAAAGTTCATTGCAGAGTTTTGGAGAAGTCTTTGAGGTGAATTATTGGGTTCCTTGGATGAACCTCTTGCAAGTAGAGTGAATATACTTGGAGCCCAATCCATGGATGAGTTGCATGCATATGGCAGTGTCACTATGAAGGAGCCCAAGACAAGCTTACTGAAGGATCGACTTGTTATATTAGAGAGGATTGTTGAGAAAATGACAAACAAAATGTATCAACATGGTGAGAAGGTTGAACATATGGACACTAAGATAGGAAATATGAGGCATGGGTTTAACAAATCCGTATGAGAGTTCCAAAAGATCATGAACATGATAACCAACACCTTGACTAGCGACGTTCAGGATAGACTCAAGGAAGAAGAAAATGCACTAGCCTCAGTCACACAAAAGTTGAAGGACCGAGATCACACCATCACATTGTAGAAATGAGCTTTGGCGAATGGACATAGTTCAACTAGCATACCAATGAGGATCAAGATAAAGGAACCCGAGCCATAGGATGATACTTGCAATGATAATTTGTTTGGAAACTATTTTTGGGACATTCAATAGTACTTGGAGCAGTTGAATGGAAGTTCAAACAAATATAAGGTGAATGTTGTTGCGATGTTCTTGATAGGGACTGCTAAGCTCTGGTGGAGATACTGGGTAGAAGACTTAACATATTTGAGAATTGTAGAGAAGATTGAAAAATTGGCATAAATGAAGGTAGCCTTGAAGACATAATTTGGTCTAGGAAACCAAATGTGGATCACAAGAAATCAGTTGTTGGCTCTCAAGCATGTTGGTAATATCCAAGCATGCATAAAGGAGTTTATAGGGATCATCTTGGAGATCGACCTATTAGAAGAAAACATACCTTTCCACTGCATGAATGGTCTCTAGCCATGGGAACAAAGTGATTTGCGACACCAGAATGTGAAAACTCTTGTGACAATGATTACGACAATGGAAAAACTATTGGACTTCAAGGATGAACCCAAGATAGGTCCTATGAGCAACGAGGATGCCCAAGGTGAGAAACAACAACAAGGGAAGGTGAAGAAGAAGGACAAATGAAAGGTAAATATGTCCAAGGGTAGTGAGGATAATTCCAGGAAAATAGATGCACCGAAAGAGAAGAAGCTGATTTCGAGTTGGATTTGTGCCAAGGAACACTACGGGAAGAATTGTCCCTTGAAACAAAAATTGAATGCTTTGGAGAAGGAAGACAACCCATCTATTGGGGTCTTGCAGGTCTTGAACATTGTCATGGAAGGTGGATCCATGGAGATCCAAGAGAAAGATAAGGCAAGACTTTGCATGGATCAGTGACAACCACAATGGACAGTGGGGTGAATGATAACTTCTTAAGGGAGGATATGGTGTAGAGACTTGGGCTACAGCCTGAACCAATGCATACAACCTTCAAAAAAATCAATGCAGTCATAGAGAGAGTCATTGGTGTGGCCAAGGATGTATCATTGAAGCTTGGTCATTGGTGCAGAAGGACAAGTTTCACCATTGTTCCTATGGAATATTTTGAAATGTGTTGGGACAAGAGTTCATGAAGAAGGAAAAGACAACACCTATTCCTCACATGAATAGTTTGTCCATTTTTTCAGAGAAAAATCCATTTTTGATTACTATCATGAGGAGGAAGGAATGAGGTATGTCAATGTCCTCCTTGCAGATGGTTTTTGTAGACAACCGGAGTAGACAACCTTGTGGGGATGAACTTGGAAAATTTGGGATGATGGTTGGACAACCTAAAACAGAGAATGAAAGGATACTTGTGTCGATGGAACAAAGGCTTGTTGATGTTGAATACATAGTCTGAGATCTAGCTAAGGAATTAGATGGATTAGAAGATTTGTTTTTGAAGTATGAAGAATCACAATGAAGATTGGAGGAAGTCGCAGAGATGAGGATGCTAGAGAAGTTCCTTGAACATGAGAAAATACCATCTATGGACCAAGAGGATGTGATGGAGACACAACAACCTTGGTGGAGGAGACCTACGGAAGAGGTCGATTCCTCCTCTAGTGAAATTTTACATAGTGAATGGCTGTATGAACCTGAGTTAGAATGACTTGTTGAGTATTGTGTTGGTTAAGTCTCTCACTTCTTGGGCTTACCTAGGTTCGGATTTGAAAATTTTTCCAACAAAACCCTCTAAAACTATCAACCCTCTTGGTAAAATAGAAGGCAACGCTGCGCATAGATCACATAGCACAATCTCACCCGAGATAACTCTATGGGTGACTGCAATATGCAAGTTATTGCAATCTAGGAATGAGTGGGGATCCGAGAGTATATTCCTTCTTTTCTTTATGCATTAAACTTGTTATTGATTCAGATATTCCTAGGATTCATTCACCTTTATCCTCATGCATGCATGCTAATACATCTAGTTAATCATTCATTCATAAGGTAACCATTATCAGAAAGTAAGCATTCAATAAACATCATATATAACACAACTGTGGTTCACCCCCTCCCAGGCTACGTCCAAAAAGATTTGGCTTCTTTACTCTTTTATTTAGTCTGCTACAAAATCTAGTGATGCACACATTACATATTCAATCATACACTCCTCATGAGGTTAAGGAACCCCTGTGAGGTGGACTAGATCACAATAGGCTCCTCAAACTGTGATATAACCCTCAAAATCTACCCTATTTGAATCTTCTACAACTCAACAAATTTCAACAACAACTATCAAAAACCTCTAGCCACTTGAACAATCGATTAATAAAAGAACCAGCCCCCAACCTAGACCTCCTAGATTCTTGTTTATCATATTTTTCAAGCTTATAGCAGTTACAATCCTTATAAAAAACTCTAACCCTAATACGTTTAGGCTTATTTGCCTCCTCGCACATGGCTTTTCCTCTTGCATGCTATTTTTCCTCCTTTTTCTTCATTCTTCTTTCTTGCCAGCTGTTGTGCATGCTCCAAAATTAGGTCTTTCCTAAAAATAGGCCTGCGCCCAGTAGGCCCCCAACACTGACATGTGGCTTGTCCCGAGCTACTCAGGTAGTGTGCGCTTCTTGTACTGTTGTGTCCAAACTTTGAAACTTTTATGCTAGTTCCCTTGCTTTTTCCTTGATCTGCACAACTTTTCCTGTTAGTGCCTCCACTGAATGCACTGTTATCTCCTCTTTCATCAATGTTGTTCCCTATGTCTGTTCCTATGCCATACTTTTGTTCTCTTCCTCCAAATGTGAAATTATCTGTGCTGCTTGTTCTTGGAGGGATTCCAATTCGACTTGTCTTTCTTACTTCTTTGTTTGCGTGGTTTTCAACTCTATTTGCAGCTTCTTCATGTCTTGAGTTCCCTTCAAGCACTATGTGATGCTCATTATTTTTTGCCTTTGCTTTATCTCTTGTATGGAAATGTTGATTGTCTCCTCTTCTTGGTCCCATTATTGGAACTTCTCATCTTCTTCTAGGATAGTCCATATATGCATGGCTTTGTCGAAAAACTCTTCTACCACCCTTGCTTCTTTCTCCATCTCAACAATATGGAGTGCATATTGTTGTTGTCTCCACTCTCATAGCTTGAGAGGAGTCATAGGATTAAGCCTTTCTTTGAGATCCTCAATTTCCTGCTTATATTTGTCAATTGTTTATGAGAT
>CBVK0101282194.1:0-12669 GCA_900067695.1 Picea abies | reverse complement strand
ATACCCTTAGTGTATCTCAGAATCACATGAATTTGTTGTCCTACCTTGCACCCTGGGCATACTTTCATCATTGGTAGGTAACCTTGAACCCAATAGATAACATCTCCTCATTGGTCACTCACTAGGGGGTCTTCCTTGTGTTCGAAGATAAGAAATCTATTCACTCATTGGGATTCAAGTAGTTTCTTGGATTCCATTAGCCCTATTGGTGGTTTCCTCACCTTTTTCAACATTTTTCCTTATTGGTCATTATAGATAGGGTCTCTTTCATGCACTAATTGCATCTAGTGCATGTGAGAGACAGACATGGTCATTGGTTTGTGAGCATTGTATTCATTTGCACTCCTCCTAATTATCAAGCTATTGCTTTTAGCCTCATGCTAGATGATGAGAGATTCCTTAATGTTGTCCTTTTAGTGAGTCTCCTTCCATCAAATTCATCTCATATATTTTGTAATCAAGATCTACAGTCCTTTGAGTATCTAGAGGTTTGCAATCATTAGTGGTAGGTTTTCATGCCATCAAAAGTTGGGAATACATCAATGTCTCCTAATCGATGGATTCTTCAAGTGTTCAAACTTAACACCCTTATTCACACTTGTTGAATGTACTTAGTGCCTTGACACATACTTTGATTATCAGTGGGTTGCATCATGTTTGTTAATGGTATACCTTAATGAGCGGTAATCAAATGAAGTCTCATTGTGTTTGACTTCAACTCCTCTATTCACAAAATGTAGACTTTCTCCTTCAGTGGATATTGTAGAAGACCTCCAATTTACAATAGAAGCACCCCATATATGTTGTTTTCTTTCATTGGACCAATACCTATATGAATTCAATGATCATGGAAGATCAGATTGTATATCATTGTATACATATATCTTTAGTTGATTTTGAGACTGGACTCCATTATTTCTTGTTCATGACTATGACGTCCTATGGCATATGTGAACTTTGTATTTCCTATTCATGTCTATGAATATATATTTGATATATACCCACATGGATCTTCAATGTAATTCAAATTGGCTTTCATGTGTACAAATTCATTATGAATTGTAATATTCTCATGAAGAAGTAGTACTTCCAGTTGAGTCTTAATTACTCCACTTCTGGGAATTATAATGTATTTTTTCCATTGTAGATACTCGTTTTACCTCACACATTAGGGGGCATTTGTTATAGAAATTTTTTCCACACTACATGCATATTTTTCTAATGTCCTTCCATTTCCCTCTATAGACCTCATTTCCCCTCACTTAAGAGCTGAAAATTAATATTTGTATACATGTACGTGAATTGTTATTTATACAAATCACTTACATACATGGGATGCTCCATTAATAACTTCATACATCAGGTTTGGTGCACAAAAAATAAAAATTGTTTTGGGTTTATGTTCTATGTCACAAGATATGTGATCCTTGACCTTCCATATACTGGAAACACTCTGACTTGACCCTTCAATTACATTTGAAGGCTATAAATTTATCTATATCCAAGCCTTGAGGAAATTCAACACATCATAGAGAGTGAAGATACTCCATAAAAATCTCACCTCAATTGAGTCTGCATCCCTTTTCCTTGAAAGTATGAACTTCTTGTGTTCAACCCCCAAGATCTTCCTATATTATGATGGAGAACCTCATTGACTCCTACATGTGAGATTTCCTTTATGGAGGATTGAAGTGGTGTAGCCTAGATGGATGCACTTAGTTTCTTGGTTCCGATAGGTGTCATTATAGAAGAATGTCGCCTACATACTTATGTTGATTACATTAATAGAAATACTCTTTTCTCATCCAATCGATATCTTGCAAATATTGATATTTATTTCCATGGGCATATTTGTTATGAATCTTAATGGATTATGTTGATTTATATGCTAACATTATATATCAATACCACATTCTTGTGTATCTTGGAAGTTGAATACAAGTTGCATGTGTAAATCTTTGTGTCGCATGCTCAATAGTAGTCTTCTTTGAACATCTGTACAAGGTAGGATTATAGAATTCTCTTGTTAGCATTTAATTTATACATCATACTTGATATTAGAGTTGATTACGAGTACCATTCCATCTATTGTGGTTTTCCCCTAGCCATAAGGATATTTTACTCTTAACAACTACTAGAATCCAAACTTTGAAAGGATCCATTGAAGCTAAAAGGATTCTTGGCTTGCATTAACTACTACCCAATACTATACTTCTACTAAAGAAAGAGAAAGATCTTGTTTCTTCTTAAAATCCCAAGTGATAGGTTTAGAACTAATATTGAAAACATAACCTGTAGTATATTTTTGATCATCAAGGTTTCCAATCCAATCAAAATCAGTAAAGACAACCAACAAACGATCCCCCCTTGAACTATAATGTATCCCAAACTAAATTGCACCCTAGATATACCAAAAAATCATTTTTTCTTATTTCCAATGGATCTCATGGGGTGTTTTCATATACCAAACAACAAGACCAAAATTAAAGGAAATATCAAGATTCATATGAGTCAAATATAAAAGGATATCGACTAAATGATGAATCAAAGTGGAATCTAATTTGGGTGTAGTATAGGTGGTAGCAAGTTTGACTCCAGACTAGAAGGGAGAAGGGGTTGGTTTACAATATTCCATGTGAAAATGGTGAAAAATGTCACATGCATACCTAGAATAGGAAAGGGAAATTCCTTCCTTGGTTTGTAATACTTAGAAGCCAAGGAAATAATGTAAATAACATAATTCTATCATTTCACATTTCTTCTTAAGGATGTATTTCATATGGTTTAAAATTTTGGGGTCACTACAAGTGAGAATAAGGTCATCAACATAAAGAACAATTATTATTAGATGGTTACCTACTTTATTGGTATAGACATTGTGGTTAGAATGACATCTAGAAAATTCAGCGTCAACAATAAAGTTGTTCATTTTAGCATACCAAGGCTAAGGAGCTTGCTTAAGACCATACATAAATTTCTTAAGGTGGAAAACAAATCTAGAGTTATTCTGAAAATAGATAGGAGGTTATTTCATCTAAATTTATTCTTGCAAATCCCAATGAGACCTACTCTTGTCTCGGGTAGTGTTTTTCGTGAGTGTATGGGCCTTGCTGCCACTCAGAATTAAAACAATAAAAAGGGGAAAGACAACGAACTGTCCCCCAAATAGTTATAACTAATTCTAAGACTAATGTAACTAAATGAAACTAATCTAATCTTACTTCTAACTTGTCCTGGGAGAAAAGCTAAGAGATGAGTACAGTGAAAGGTAAAATCCAGACAACAAAAATAGTTCATGACAACCCAGATAGGTTAGCACAATAATATTGCATAAATCATCTCAAATAGTTGAAGAAAAAAATTGTAACATCATCCCTGCACTCATAAGAAATCACAACAACAAGGGATTCTAGATACTAAACATAGAGATAATTCATATGATCAATACCCAAAAAACTTAAACCACAAATACAAGTGAAGAATATCCCAACAAGAATTTGCAAATAGTTATAACTTCAAAATTCCATCTTCCCTTTATTACTCAGAGATAACAATACCATATTTTGTTATAAAGGGGAAAAGTCCATATCTATCCTATGAGTTCTCTTTTTATAAGACAAGAGAGACTCTTGAGTTCCCCTGGCTATTCGTTTCATTCCCCCCCCCAAATTTATTTTCTACATTTCGAAAAAAAAATATGAGGGAGCTAAAAATGGAATATGAACAAACTCATGAGTGATCATTTTCGTGATCAGATATTTTTCAAATGATACCCATTTGAAAACAATCATTGACTATGTCCATTGGTGTTATAATTTGTTTCTGGGAAATTTCTAGGTGTTTCTGGCTTTGACTTGCAGAATGTGATCATTGTGGCTTCTTCTCCTCTATCTTAGATTTTTGTTGAGCTATTTCTGGCTCGATTTGGTTACTTGCATCTCAAGATATGGAGATTTGAAGTCAACATACCCGATTTTTCATCTGAATTCAGGTTCTTCCTATGTTTTGCATTTTCGAGCCATTTATTCTTTCAATATTCTATTAATCCCTATCCCATCATGTTCTTCACTCTTCTATATTTCCATCGAGACCTCTTGTGCCTGATTTATTTACTCGTATCTCCATATATGGCTTCTTGAAGCTGGCATGGCCAATTTTCCCTCCAAATCCATCGGTGCTTGTTTTCTACATTTTTACCATCTTATATCAACATTCTAGCATGGATACCTATACCACGATGTTCCTCTATCCAATAACTTTCCAATGAGGTATCACGGGCCTCATTTCGACACCTATAGAAAAATTTATGTCTGTTTGAAAATTGTCACTCAACAACCATTGATTTAGCCTACGAGTGAATCTAAACCATTGATCTTCATCTTGAAAAAGACACCCTACACACATCAAAGAGTTAAACGCTTATTTGTTTGAAAGGTTCATCCCTTAATTATAGTTTGAATAGAACCTGGGCGGGCACGAGACCTCTGTCTTGTAGAATGATTTTTTCTAATTTTTCCCTTTTAAAATTAAGAAAATAATGAAAAAATAAATTATAATACAATGGAAAATAAAAAAATAGAAAAAATATTATTTACGGAGTTAAAAATAAAATTTACCACTAATCGATCAAAAATGATATTTAAAAAAATTATCCTACACCCACCCCCAACTAAAATTGAGCTTGTGACCTTTGAGGATGAAACACACATTTTTAACCATTAGGCCAATCCATGTTCCTTGTTCATATTATTTGCGTGAAAGTATACATCTATGAAAAACTACAAATGAGATTAAATAAAAAAACAAATTAAATAAATAAATAAATAGAAAAAACAAACAATAAATAAAATAAAATAAATTTAATATCTCAATAAAATATTAAATAAAAAAATGTAATTTAAAATGAAATAAACAAAAATTAAAAAGAATAAAAAATAAAAAACAAATAAAAAGAACAAAACAAATTAATAAAATATTATATCCCTCGTTCCCCGCCATCTTGGACAAAGTCCAAATATTATAATACTTCCCAACTCCCTTTTCGTCGTCGGGAGTTTTGGGAGCTTGATAGCTTACACTCTAATCCACACTATTTTCCCAATGACAATAAACTTGTAGCCGATCATATTTACTTTTCAAAATATTTATGAGGGGAGTTTCAAATATAAGTCAAAGTATTTTCTAGAACTCCCTATAATATAGGAGAATTCTGTTTTTTTAGGAAATCCTATGAATTCCCTATATTATGGGGGCATAGAAAACATGGCATGGGGAGAGATGGGTAAAAGATAAAATTAAAAGATTAAAAATATGTACAAAAGGACAAATGAGTTTTAAAATAAAATGAAAAATAATAAATAAAAATGAAAAATGAAAAATGAAGAATATTAAAATATAATATCTACAACAATTCACTATACTCCGGGTCTTGTCGTGAATTATTTTTTTGTGCTTGTAAAATAAATTAAATAATTTACAAAAAAAAACAACATACATGAAAATGAAATAAAATAAAAATAAAAATATTTACAAAATAAATAAAATAATAATAAAACAAAAACAAAGTTAAAATAAAATAAATGTATAAAATCCAAATCAAATATTTATAGAAATACTTACAAAATAATGAAAAAATCAATAAAATAAAATGATACAATATAATTACAAAAATGGGAAAAATTAGATATATATAAGCAAGTCAAAGTCCCATGCCTCCTAGATTCAACTATTATTGGTTGTTAGCATGCCATCGTGGTAGCTAGTGTGTCATGTGGGGTGACAGATGAATGCTCGATGGGACAAGAGAGGGCCCCACTTGAGCAGGGAGTAAGGATGGGAGGAGCACCGACAATGAGGGATCGTCGATGACAATGAAGCATCAAACTGCAAGGGATCATCGATCGATGATGAAGGATGGAATAATCAATGATGATGATGGACCACCAATGATGAGAAAGGACTGGTGGTAGGTCATGGTAGTTTCACATGTCTAAGGATACCAACATGACAGTTGAGCAAGGTTGGGGGTTGGTTAACTATCGGCTAACTCAAGTTTTCGAGGGGATAGGGACCATTGATATCTGGCTTCCAAGAGTCATTGGATGTGTCATTGTTGAGGAATGGAGTTGGGGCAATTGAAAATCATGAGCGAATATAGCTCCGATGGAGAAAGAAGATATGTGGAATATCATAGGATCCAACAGTAGAGGATTAGGCAATAGGGTCAAAATTTAGTAGGGGACCCTTTTCCTTTTTCTTGTAAAAGAAAAAGTAAAAAGGGGGTTTGTTGCAGCCACAAAAAATGGTGACACACTGGAAGAACCAGTTATCTCTGTCAATAGAAGTATAGGGCCTATACTTTAGATCTGAGTTTTAAAAATAAGTTCAACAAAATGCAAACAAATTTCCAATAATCATGAATTATACAAGATATAACCCACTATTTCTAGTACTTGAAATCTAACACACCCTTTTCAAAGAGCCAATTAATGAGAGAAATTAATTTATTGGATGCACACTTCAGATTGGTTTTGGTTTGATCATGGGTTTTCACTTTTAAGACAAGAAAATGTTTACATAAGTGTGTTCCTCATCTATATTTTCCTGGAATTGCTTCACTGCCAGTGAACGTCCATAGCCCTGACAAAGATTCCTCTGTACTATACAAGCATAGCCCTGCTGCCAGTATGCATCCATGGCCCCGATAGGTTTACTTGTACTTCTCACACTATTAATGGTGCTTTCAACTTCCTTTCTTATTTCATATAATTCTCACCCTTTTAGAGTTATATATTGATATGCATATGCACATAGGGTGTGAAGGAAGTGTTGTGATACAAGAGTAGTTTTGATTTTCTTGGTAGATGTTTTTCATTTGAGTTTAACCCACAGGTCTCCCCAAAAACCATCGTAGTATTGTCCATGTTATCAATGTGAAATGTATGGATCTCAAAGAAAAGAGTGAATAGACACTTTCCTATACTATTGGATTATCATGGTATGCTCAACAGTATCATGGTATGCTCAACAGGAACATGTGTTTGACCAAAAATATCATTTTGTACCTAAAGATGAAAACTTTATAAATGTTCATTCAGATAGAGCAACCCATGTATCTTATGAATTGTAAGAAAAATCTTTAGTATGTAATAAGAATTGACCAACCCCTCACCAAAATTCAAAGAGAAATCCTCAAGGAAGGCTAAGAGTCAAATCAACTCAGGGGAAATACCAGCAGTCAAATCAAAATATAGAATTAATACGTATAAGAAAAAAGCAGGACTAAAATCAGAAATCAAATTCATGAAAGAGAAAATTAAACTAAGGGATCTAAATCTAAACTATTAGTCATCAAAAGAGAAAGAAAATTGGCTGAAAGATAAGAATAAAACCTAGCAGCAAGCAATAAATATGTTGCAGCAACAAAGAGAGTGTTTTTAGTGAAAACTCAAAAAATAAGACAAGGGAAATAACTAGTCAATAAATGGTAACCATTCAATATCAATCCCAACAGAAAAAACTCATAGAGTTTCTGATTTGAAATGAAAAACAAACCATACTACAAGAATTGATGATCTAGTGTCAAATATTTGTGACACAATTCTCTAGTCCAATTTATTTCATTGAGGGAAACAAAACAATCTTTTGGAAACCTAGAAAAATGGTAGATGCATCAATCAAAACAAATTTTCAAAAACTAATTTCATGTAATATTCCATAACCCAAATTCTCTTAGGATTTCTTGCCATAAGAAATTCCTTTTCAATGTTAAAAATGTTGAGTTTTCCAATAACAAAAATTACATTTCATATTTCTCACTCAAGTGCCTTTTTCTCTTTGTTATAAAAGATCATCAATAACCACATAGATCCCAATAATTCAATCTAATAAAGAAAAGAGGAAAATCACAATTATGGAGGTCATCAGAATAGTCATTAAAATGACTAGATCATAAAAAATATGAGAGTTTAATGAATGAGAATATATTTCTAATCATCTATTGAGTTGGTGACAAAAATGCCACAAAGGAATATGAGCAACCAAGTTTGGATTAAAACTTCCCTAAGTTTCTTTCAATCCAAGAGAAAAATTTAGAGTTGTTGGTTGCACAAGCCATTACAAAAGAGAACGGTGTGATGAAATCTTAGGTAGTTTGGGAAGAAATCCCCCTCTCAAATTATTGACTTATTAAAATAAAATTAATCCAAATAAAAGGGTAAGGACCAGAATTAAAACTAATGATGGGAAAAAACATCCTAAGCTAAAATAAACTTAAACTAAGTTGGATGTCATAAAATTCTATGTGAAGGCAAGTGCATTTATCAAGTATTCATTAGTTGTCCATTCAATCAAATATCATTTCCTTCTTCCTGAGATATGAGAAGTATGTTCTTTCCTTCAAAATTCCTTTTACCAAATGACTTTAGTGTCATGATTGTTGTGATATTTGGATCTCTGGACACAATGTCTTGTTCCTGAAATCAAAGTCAATCAAATTAAGCAAATAAAACCATATGACTTCAATTCCATCCATCTTTTGATGATATCAATCCACCAACAAACATTAGTTATAAAAATATGATTGAAAACTTAATGAATTGGTAGTTCTAGGATCGAGTCTTTGGTCAATCATTGGATTGGGGAATAAAAAGAAGTTCTCCTAAGCAATTTTCTTAAAAACAATATCAGTAAAAGATTTAAATGATCACATTGTCCAGAAGTCAAAAATGCGTTTCCAGGCAGCCTGAAAGAATACCTCTTGTTTTTGTATAAGAGAGGAATATTGAGTGAAGAAAGATATAATGTAAAATGTAGAATTATACTTTAAATACCTAATGAATAGAGCATAGGAAAATGGAAACCAATGCCTAAAAATTAAAACTACAAGTGATTAAAATAAAATAACTCAAAAAGAAATGAAAAAACAACAAATCCCATTATGCAAGAAAATTTTTATGCAGAAAAATCATGTTGGATGAAAGTGATCAAAGAAAAGTCAGATAAAAATAAACCATTTGGATAAGTCCAAAACCCCGATAAAATATTTTTCCAAGGAAATTATGAGGAGTTGGAGTGGACTTGAACTCAGATGAGATGAATTTAATTGTCAATATTTTCATTTACTGTGCATGAGATAACAAGATCAACACTATAAAAGAATCTCAATCAAGCCAAAATCTTCTAAGTGAGAGTCATATGAGTGTGGGACCATTAGTGTTGATTCTCACCACAAAATAGGTAAAATAGTAATCTAATTTTAATAAATGCCACTTGTGAAAAGACACAATTCTTCAAAGGTATTTTACATAGCAATCATGTATAAAAATTAGTGATCTAAAAATTACCTAACATATAGGAAATTTGAGAATGAGATGAGGCAAATTTTCCCCATATCAAAATTAAATTGAAAAATATGATCAAGGTAAAACTTATATTTCTTTCCACCTCTTCTAATAATTCATTTATTGATCAACCAACAATACTAAAAATAAATGCAAAGAGAAAACTAGTTAAAAACTAGAAAGCAAAACTAAATTATGCAAAGAAATACACTAGACTAGTCATTATTGTACCCTACTCCTATCCTACACTACTAATGGCTGAAAATGAGCTATGTAAAATTATAATGCCAATGTATCCATCCAAGTAATCCCAATCTTGCAAACATATGTTCAAAACAAAATATTAGTGACAGAGATTGGAGTAAGAATCGACTAAAAATAGGAAAAATTAACTCATGATAAACTCTATTCACCATATTAAAAATGTCATATTGATAATTCATGGGAAATGTATCCAAGTAATATATCTCCAACCATGCTTCAATTCTATCATAAAATCTTGCACTTCTATCATAGAATTGATGGAAGGAGTTCAATGGAAAGTAGCGTGACAAATAAGAATTGTGCATAGAATATGTGTGAGGTGTTCTCGGTGAAAGAGTTTTTGAGCTAATGAAGTTGTTTATCCTTGAATACAAACCAACATATTAAGGGCATGACACAACCATCGACATATATCGAAGTTCCATATAATCCTAACAAGCCTCCTTAGACTCACACTTCAAGTAACCATTAACTTGAAAAACAATATTGGAAACAAATTATCTACACAGACTAGCATCGACAATGGTATCATATGTAATCTCGAGATAAAGGTGAGATCCACTAGTATCAATAATGTCCATTAAAGAGATACTTGAACAATAATATCCACTATTGATCAAGAACGAATATGAGAAAGAAGAAGACACTATCTGATATACATCTACTAAAGAATTCTCTGTATCCCATGAAAAAGGATGATAAGGCATAGAATTAATAAGTTCATGGGAAGAGGACTTATCCTCTCTATATTTCATATGTACATTTCCCCCATCAATTATTTCAAAATGGGTCAGCCCCATTGAGTCTATTTGAGTCGGATGGTGGGTGGTTTTCTGCAAAGTCAAACCATTAAAGAGATCAGAATACAAATGAAAATAAGTGGAAGAATTAAGAGACATAAAAGATTCTCTAGAACAAGAAATTTTTTTAGAAAGTAACTCCCTGAATGGTAGTTCCTCCTCCTTATGCACATGGGTGATTTCTTGTGAATCAATGGGCTCCACATTAGGCATGGTTTTACAATCAACATGTTCTTCCTCAATAGAGATTTTTTCTTGTAAACATGAATTGGGTTGTTTTGTTACAAGAGGTATGTATTGTATGCTTATTTATTCTCCTTGAGTGAAATGATCAATGTGATTTTTTTTCTTCTGCACAATACAATAATCTAAAATATATTGCACAGAAAAATCATGGTTAGCATTGGGCAGTAGATCAACTGAATCCTCAGAAAAATAATTCTCAATAAATAATGCATCAGCAATAGGAAAACATTCTAGATATATGTTAGTTATATAAGGAGAATTTGTAATAGTATGAAAATCCAAATCAAGAGGAATTAATTCCAAACTATCCATGGGTGAGGAAGAATTGATTTCATGAGTGTCTAGATTTTCTTTATTAACAAAGTGATCAACTTTAAAAAAATTCTCCATAGCTACCTCCTCCATATCCTATGATGGAAAACATGAGATAGGATAATGAGATCCTAACATAACCATCGGTGTGACCCAAAGTGTCCCATTATCAACAAGAGAACCCTCCTCTTGGCCAACTAAAGAAAAATATGAACTTGAGTTTACAACAAAAGAGATCTCTTTTTCATCACAAGGAAAGAAAGGGGGAACAGAGTGGTGAGAGAATACATATTCTTCTTCCAAAAAGGATTTTTCTATATAATATATATCCCCCACAGTAAATAAATATCTGAACATATGAATTCCAACTAAAGAATTAAAATTTACAATATTTTCATTTAAATCTAAATCAACATGTAAAGGAACGTTAAAACATGATTTAGATTCTTCATCCACTAGTTGGTATGTTTCATTAGTAAGATAAACTAAACAGGAAATCATATCATTGTTAGAAGGCCTATCATCCAGAGGGAACCTATAGAAAAGATGAGTAAATATGATAACATAATATGTAAGAGATTCATCTTCGTTCTTCGTAAGGTCTAAAATTTATCCACACAAATTATCATAATCATTATTCTCAAACATATGCAAAAATTTCTGCATAAGTTGTTCCCATGTGTGACTAGAGGCGTTCGGCAAAGACTCACACCAGATCTTGATCTGGCCTGCAAAAGTAAGAGAGAAAAACTTGCAAATGGTATTTCTATTGGTAATATTATGAGAACAACAAAATTTCCATAAATGTAAAGCATGTTCAGATGTAAATATTTCACTTTCACCATCAAATCTAAGTTGTCACAAGAAATGTAAAATGTTTCTAGGAGGTTTGTGAGGTACAATACCAGAAAAAACCTCCATGGAGGGATTTGGGATGGATCCATTAGTTAAAAAAATTTTTTTTTAACAAGAACGACTCCATAGGCTTAGCTTGTCATTTGGTCCTTCTTCTAGAGCCATTTCTATTGAAGAGCCAGAGTGAATTGTTCAATCAGATGAGGGAAAATGCTCGATGGTAGGTCCCAATCATACCTACTCTCGTTTGGGGTAGCATTTCCCACACATTTATGGGCCTCATCGTCACTCAGAATTAAAAGAATAAAAAGGGAAAATACAACAAACTATCCCCCAAAGAGTTATAACTAATTCTAAGTATAATATAACTAAAGGAAACTAATCTAATCTAACTACTTCTAACCTATCCTGGGAAAAAATCTAAGAGATGAGTACAGTGAAAGGTAAAATCTAGAAAGAAAAAATAGTTCATGACATCCCAAACATGTTAGCACAATAATATTGTAGAAATCATCTCAAATAGGTGAAGAGAAAATTTGTAACATCATCCCTGCACTCATAAGAAATCACAACATCAAAGAATTCTAGATAATAAACACAAAAACAGTTCATATGATCAATACCCACAAAACTTAAACCACAAATACAAGTGAAGAATATCTCCACAAGCATTTACAAATAGTTATGACTTCAAAATTCCTCCTTCTCTTTCTTACTCAGAGATAATAGTACCATCTTTTGTTACAAAGGGAAAAATCCATCTCTATCCTATGAGTTCTCTTTTTATAAGGAAAGAGAGACTCTTGAGTTCCCCTATCCATTCGTTTCATCCCCCCCCCCAATTAATTTTT